>RJWT010017676.1:0-20170 GCA_004365215.1 Cuniculus paca | reverse complement strand
TCTAATGCAAACTGACAGAAAAACAAATATGTGAGAATGAGGATCATGAATACCCACTTTTGAAAAGCAACTTGCCAAGTTTGACCTATGCACTCCAAATTTTGCAAAACAATGTTTCATATAAAAATCTGCTATTGGCCGACATTGGCAAAAACCTTCTTTATTAAATGGATCATGTGTCTGAGCCAATATTTTAAATCTTACTAATTTATGTCATATAATCAGATATAAATTAAGATAGTCATTACCTTAACACTGCATGTAATAATTATTCAATTCTATGCCATGAACATTATTAGATTTGTCTCGATTTAGTGAAAGGACATTTTTACATTTGGGTACATACTCTTTTTCCTCTGAAAATATTGACTAAACCACCAAGAGAAACTTTTATCATCTACAGTATTGTGCATTTCTGTTTAATTCACTAGAGAGAAAAGTTCAATTTGTTAAAAAACATACTTATTAAGCTAATGTTGAGATTTTTTTCCTATTTATAAAAGATATAACCATCTCTAAAATTAAATTAGAAAATACTGAACCTTGTTACACTTATGAATGTCTAACAGGAAAAAAGTCTACCTACTAATATATTTTTCATAGAAATCCTTGGTAAATAAACATTACAAAGAATTGAGATGTACTGCAGTACATGTTCTTATTTTGGATGTTCTTTCATTAAACTATGACAACCCTTAACAAAACAGATCAAATTAACAAAACCGATCAAATTAACAAAACCAACTGACACGTTTTAAAACCAAAGAGAGTAAATAATATTTTCACGGATATATTTGGTTAATACAGATATAATGTAGATATTATAGGCAGCTATTGATTCCCTGTTTTCTTGTTTTGAAGTGCTGTATTGCTTGCATTGTTCTGTTCTGATTTGCTTTGTTTTGTTCTACTCTGTTTTGTTTTGTTCTATTTTATTCTCTTTAAAATAAAAAAAAGAAAACAGAAGTGTTTGGCAAAATTTTATTTAGTGTTTGTGAACACCACATAGCATGACGAATGCTAATGTGGCAATTAGCCACAATTCCACAATGCTGCACAATTCCAGAATTGTGCAATGAATTAGGTTTCTGAATTGAAATACCGCTATATAACACTAAATAGTAATTTTAGCCATACATAGAAAACACAAAAAGATGCCATGTAATAATAACGGCTATTTAAGTGAAGGACAAGAAATAGATGCTACATCTTCATCAATGACCTAAGTATACTTATTATCAGTTAAGTAGTTTTCAGGTTGGGAAGAGAGTTGATGTATTCTCATTAAAATTTTAACTTTTTGTCAAAATTTGTATGATGAGAAAAAGTAGTGATGGAAACAATTCAGTAATACCCTTAAGATAAAATTATTGTGTGATTTTTTGGGTTTTTTTGAGACAGAGTCTCGCCATTTAGTTCAGACTGACCTGTACTCACTATGTTGCCCAGGGTGGCCTAAACTTGTAGCGATCCTCCTGCCTCAGCTTCCTGAGTGCTGGGATTACAGGCATGTGCTGCCACACCTGGCTTGTATGATTTTGTAATGTGGGGCTGGCATTCTCAAAATTATAAAATAGAAATTAATCTTAGGATACTGAAAAAGATTTATCTTCAATGTGGTATTTATATTAGACATAGAAAACCATGAACTTTCCCACTTTTTATCCACCACAAGAGAAAACTGCTTAAAAATAGCCATGGTGGCAACAACAACCACAGCAGGAAGTTGTGGTGTAACCACATCAAAACTCATCCAGATACATAAGAATCTAGTTGGTTTTGTGAGTGATTTATCTAAATGTCTATTGCACAAGCTTCTCAAAATTGTAAATTTAATTAATAGATTAGAAATAGTGCAATTTTTTTCTGAAGAAACCATCATTTCCCCTTTAATTTCATTATAACATATTAGTTTATTTTTTCTACTTTTGAAATCACTGTATATTCTATGTCAGGTGACCGTAATGCAAGTTTATGTTTTTATATGCAAATATAAAATGAGATCAATACAAATAAGTACCCTTCTGTGGATGGATATGAGTATGCCTTTCTAACAGGAAAAGGGATGCCTATTTTTTAAATATGTAATTTAGAATACAATTCCAAACGTAAAGTTAGTTAATTTTTGCTGGTAGAAGTATCTTTTATGATCTGATGTGCAATGCAAGTTACATGTGTGATGAAAAAATACTTTTGTAATGCATTAACCAAATTATCTGGAATCTTTTTACTAAGTCCCAGTTACTTTTTCCATAATATATGAATTGGTTAGATAAAATAGACAATAAAAACAAAGATGCTAGTGATGTTTTAATTCACTAATTAAAATATATGCTAAAAACTTACATATACTGAGTTCTTCAAATGTAACTTAAATATACTCAGTTATAAATATTTTATACATGTTAATTATTCTAATAATAATATCTTATGGGCTAGCAACAGTTAATGCTATGCAAAGAAAAGGAAAATATTTTGCGAATTGTCAGGGTCCCATACTAAGGGGGTCTACCTGAATTCTGTAGCTATTTTGGTGAGCTGCAGTACCTATTCTCTTAACTACTACAGTATAATATCAAGATTACTTAAAAATTAAAAAAAAGCAACTATTTTGTCGAAGACTTTGGTGTGTTTGAAAACTAACATGAGGAAACATATGATGCAAGAAAACTATATTTTCAAATTTTTGTGGCATTATTTTGTATTATTTCCATTTTATTATAAAATATAATTAAATATGCTATATCATTAATAAATATTTACAAACATGTATGTGTTAAATCATGTTCTGTTGTGAAACATTAAAGTTGGTGTGGGGTGGAAATTTGTTATATACTAAACAGTGTGAGTTAAATCAATAGCAATGAAATAACTGAGTTTCTTTAAATGTACTGTTATGAAAACATTAGGAAAAGATTGAGTCATGCTTAGTTTTATTTTTTAGTGTCCTGCTTCAGTATAAACAGCATCAATATTTTCATCTATACACACATGCATCCAGTCATGCCACAAACTGTTCTCACCTCAGAACCACCATAATCAGAATAATCAAATAACAATCTCTCCATCTGACTGCTCAAAGGGAAAAAATAACTCAGATAGGGAAAAGCAGAAAAGAAAGAAAGTAAAAGAAAAAAATATAATAATTTGTGTACATACTCTTAAGGTAGCTAAGGTGATTGTAGTACTAATTCTGTTAGTTCTTGGAACAAAACAGTTAACATTCAAAGGATTAGATCAATTTTGCCTGTCTGTATCTGGTAATCTGAGTAATTATTTTGAAGATAACTATACAAAATAACAACCTTTGTTATGTTCCTACCACCTTGTTTTGAAAGCCTATATTGTTACTCTTTTGGGCTCTCTGTTATTGTTATTTATTTGTCTCTTTTGTTTCTTGTTTTGCTTGTGTTTTGTTTTGTTATTCTTTTCAACACAGAAAGGATAGATGTACATGTATAGGCTTATACATGCCTAGAACTACTCCAAAAGAGTTTACAGAAACAGATTTTATTATGCGTGATGGTATGAGCAGCTACTTTGAAGAGAGTGAGACAATTTGGTAACCATTGCTGATTTTTTATCATCATGTTTTGAAGTCCAATAATGCTTTTATTCTTTTTTTTTTTTTTTTTTTTTTTTTTTTGCGGCACTGGGGATTGAACTCATGATCTTGCGCTTGCCGGGCAGGCGCTTAGACCACTGAGCTAGATCCCCAGCCCTGTTTTTGAGACAAGGTCTCACTATGCCGTTCAGGCTGGCCTTGAGCTCACTTTGTAGCCCAGGCTGGTCTCGAACTCACAACAATCTGCCTGTCTCAGCCTCCCGAGTGCTGGAATTACAGGCGTGAGCCACCGCGCCCGGCTTGCTTTTATTCTTTGATTTGATTGGTTTCAGTCTGTTTTCTGTTATTTGATTGCAATATATGTGAAGGTATGGATAGCTATTTTGAAGAAACAATATGGTAGCCATTGTAGATTTCCTATTGACTGGTTTTGAAGGAATGTAATGCTTTCATTCTTATGTTCTGATTGGTTTTATACTACTTTGTTTTGTTTGAATTTATTGTGTGTGAAGTATCAACAACTATTTCAAAGAGAACAAGAGACACAATGGTAGCCACTGTTGATTTCCTGTTGTCTTGTTTTGAAGTTCTATATTGCTTACATTGTTCTGTTCTGATATGCTTTGTTCTGTTTTATTTTGTTTTGTTTTATTGTCTTTAAAAAAAAATAAAAATATCTCTCCATCTGTGCCAAGTTAAGAGGAATGAAAGTTGCAGGATAAGATCCAGAGGATTCCATCTTACTCTGCTCATTTTGCTAACATACACAATTTTGTGAAAATGATTATGTAGCTCCTAGTGTCCAGAACAGGGGTCAGGAAACTTGGGCGCAAAGAACTAATATGGCCTTCTGTCTGTTTATCATGTTTGGTGAGCTAAGGAATTGCTTTTAAAACATTGAAAAGATTTAGAAAGTATCATATTTCATGGGAAATGAAAATTATTGGAAATAAACTTTTAGCACCCATACAGAAGAATTTTTGTAAAACATGGCCATGCTAATTCCTTTTTGTAAACTTGGTAGCAATGTTTGAACTATAAAGGACACACATTACTCCTTATGAAAGATGGTGTGATCTGAGAGCCTGAAATATTCACTCTCTGTTCCTTTACAGACAAGTGTTGTTATCCATATATATTATTGGCTGAGACTTTTATGCGGAAGTGGGCTTTCAGTGTAAATGAAATTGTTTCTATCAAAATAATTATTTTTGGAAAAATTCCATTAACTTCTCTTAATTGTAAATTCTGATGATGCTCATTTTGAAAAGTAACAATAGGTAATTATCACCATCTTTGTTTAAAAATAATGTAAGTGTGCCAGGTATGGTGGTGCACACCTGTAATCCCAGTACACAGGAGGCTGAGAAAGGAGGATCACCGCTAGTTTGAGTCCAACCAGCTTTTACTCTATGCTAAAAATGATAGGTGGTTCCTGTATCATGAGAATAATGTTCCTCTCAGACTTGAAACTTCTTCTGAAAACTTTCTGGATGGACTACAAGGAAACTTCATCAGTCCTAAATTTAATGTCGCACCAAAGAAAGTACAGTATACTTTTTATGAATTGGGATAAACATCTTTCATTGACTAATTATATGATATAATTTATGTAGTAATACCACTAATAATCTGTCTATTTAATTGTTAGTGTTTTCTGTGGTACCTTTAGCCATCTTTCTGTGTTCTTTTTTTCAGTTTCTAAAGACTTCATATATACCTACGGGTCTTTTATTGCTTATATGTGCATCTGCTCATCCCTAACCTATGTTATCAGCTCTAAATTTCCTCTTGAGACTTAAGTCTGCTGAACATCAATGCTGTATACCTCATGGTCAACTTCAGTCACTTGAGGACCAAAAATGAACTCATCCTTTTTTTTTCCTTTATCCAAATATACTTCATATCCAATATGTTTCATCCCAGTGAAAGATATCTATGTCCTCTTGATTTTCTGAAGCAAATATTGGCATAATTCTAAATACTTCCCCCACCCTTCCTCTTTTCAGGATGCCTTTCCTCTCCCCTATAATGAAATCACTGGAGATCAAGACTTACAAGTTCTACTTCTAGGTTAGAGCCCATTTCAACAGCTGTGCTCTGTCCTTTTCAGTAGCTGCTTCCTCAGTTTCATTCATCATCTCTCTTATGGTTTCAACATTTATATTATTTTCTTTGCCACATTTCTTCCCAAAATTTACTCTCAAACCATTTTCCATAGTTCACAGAAATGATTAAACAAATTTGCTTTAAATTGTTAGCCCCTCATTGCCCAAAATAAATCCAAGTATTGTATTATGGCATCAAGGCTCTGAGCATCTGTCCCATCTACTATAAAATATGTTTTGTTTTGTTTCTTAAATTTCAATTGCACCACATAATCCAGCCTTGCTTTACCAAGAATATTTCCCACCACATGCTGTGCTCCTACTTTCCATCCTTCCTGACTGGGTTGTTCTCTTATCTTCCTTACTTACCCCTGTGGATTCTTGAGGATCCAGTTTTCCAATGCCATTAGTGAAAATGTAACAGTAAAGCAATCCAAAATTTTATCTTCCAATAAAGGCAATGTAAAAAAAATTCATAAAAACTGGTAAAAATCAACATTTTGGAATTTTAAAAGCTTAACGTTTGCAGTAAAGAGGGCAATGATTAAGAAAAGTCTTCAATTTATGTAGTAGCAGAGAGCGCTGTGTCATTTTATCTCCTCCTGTTCCCCATCCTAGGTCTTCAGTTATACTATAATTACCTTTGATGCCAACTACCAACCTCTATTCTGGTAAAGGTAGCAGGATTAGAGAGAGCAGAAAAGGCCTCATTTTGAAATAATTTAGGCCCTGTGTTTTGATCCATCCGATCACTTCCTTAAGCAAGAGAGCAAAAGGTTTTTACCTTGACTAGCTAGGAATTTTCTCAGGTGGGGACAGCTATGTGAAATACTGGTCAAAAACACTGACAAGAGAGATCCATTAGTCTTGACTGCCTAGGACTATGGGTAAAACTGGGAGCAAATGATTGGCTAACCAAATGGTTCTTCCTTCTTTTTAGGAGGAAATTCTGGGAAATAAGATGTTTCAAGGAATAAATGGCCTGGAAAGCTCCCACGTGTTCTTGAGCATCTAGAAGGCCACATGCATGCACAAAGCAGTGCACTCACTCAGGAAAGAGCAGCCATTCTTTAAGATCTGATGTCTGCCTGACTGTCAGTCTCTACACAACGGAAAGTCATGGCTGTCAGAGAGTGGGACTACTGAGCTGAATTCACCTTGGAGATGTTTCCATAAATCTCTATCCAATATCTAGCTGACTACAAAAGGAATAGAGCACCAAGGCCACCGAGAAAAAACACAGACATGACTAAAGTTAGTTCAGGAAGTTCACAAAATAAATAATAACTACCGGAAGGGCAAACAATAAACTGAGGAGGGGAGAGACTCTCACTTCCAGAGTTACCACAATATATCAAAATGCTTCAGTTTTTAGTAAAAAAACATGACGTATATCATAAGTAAGAAGGCATGATGTATAAAGAAAAAAATGCGATCTGTACCTTGGAAAGCCAAAACATTTCACTCTGACACAAATAACAATTTACTTCTAATATACTAGGAAATTCTCTTGAAATTGCCATTTCCTTGTGTGTTTTCTCATACAGACTCTGAATTTAACATGGTTGGTCATAATGCCCATCATCCTAATAGTTAGAACTACCCTTGACATACAAATCTGTTGTACTGAAAAAACTAAAAATAGAAGCTTGTTGATGTCTACTATGAGTTTCTCTGTATCTTAAAGTTGTTTAAAAAAGTGAAGAGAAAAATCTTTTGGAAAAGAAGCATCAGGAAGCAATGTAGTACATAGGAAATCTTACAGGTATTCACAGAAGGCCTAGGAAGAACCTTAGTTTGAAACTCTGAGGAGTTTACCATGCCTTTGAGGAAACATGACCGTAAATGAAACGAGTCAACTACAACAAAAGACTTGTGGACTTAAAAAATAGGATATTAAATACATTGTTGGGTATCAAGAAGAAAGGATATGAGAGCGAATGCTTTAAAATGCATTGATGGGGAAATTTAAACAGATCTGGGTTTAAATCTTCCTTGCTAGAGTGACTCATCATCTGTATGCTGAGTTCTACCATATCCAGTGAGATTATTATAACAAGAGTTATTAACAGACGACTTCAAAGTCTAAAACAACTAGTTATATATAATGGGGCAAAAAGGCATTCCAAAATTATCAGAAGTTTGCAGGATTAGATTAATAGGAAAAGTGCAGTGCCTCTAATACAATGAAAAGGGCAAGAGAACAGTTCATTTTAAATGAAAGATGATGACATTAGGATTAAAAATGTTATGCTCGAAGGCTAAATGGAACATAGATATTAAAACTTCAGAACTCAGAGGTGAGATGTGAACCTTTTTAAATATAACCCCAAAATTGTCGCAAATAAGTAAAATTATAAGATCTTCAAATTTAGTACTGAATTTTGTAGCATTCATACATACCCAGAAATTCATGTAGCAAACATTTCTATAGAAAATTATCTTCTCATTTATATTGGTAATAATTGATGTAGAAATTAATCCTAGAATCAATTCGATATTTATCAAGGACCTAAGGAATACTAACATTAGATGCTGAAGGTATATATAGATAAATACTGTCTACAGACTTTCTTTCTCTATGAAACATACATTAGGCTAAAACAAGAATGGTTAAATAAATATTAATCAAGTAAAGTGATAAAGCTTAATTGAAATTTATGAGTCTATACATACAAATATATATTGCAAAGCTATCATATATTTTAATCATTTCTCAATAGATTAATATACTGTTATTAACTTCACAGCAAGTCCCATATACTGCCATCAATTTGAAGCACTTTTATAGGCTATGCAATGCTAAGAAGTTTATACTGCTTCCTGATTTTTTATTTATGTACCAAAGATGTGCTGAGCAAAACTGAATGCTGATCATTCACATAATAATATATATCAGATGATACTCTGTTCCAGAAATTTTACTGTCTAGAAAAAGAAGCAGAAATTTACACAAGAATGAAAATATTAACTAGGATATGCAAAGAAATACATAAATTATCATCTTTTTTTTTTTTTGTGGCACCAGGGATTGAACTCACGACCTTGTGCTTGCCAGGCAAGCAATTAGGCTGCTGAGCTAGATCCCCAGCCCTGGTGTTTTTGAGACAGGGTCTCACTATGCCGTTCAGGCTGGCCTTGAGCTCTCTTTGTAGCCCAGGCTGGTCTCGAACTCACAAAGATCCGCCTGTCTCAGCCTCCCGAGTGCTGGGATTACAGGCATGAGCCACCACGCCCGGCTTAGATTATCATCTTTATGTCAAAGTGTTAATTGGAAATCTCATACCATGAATAAAATGCTAGTGTTCCAGGTTTATAGTCAGTATTAGAATATTCAGAATCAAAATTCTAATGAATTGACCAACATGAGAAGAGATGTTTTACATGTTACTCCAGTAACACAGTGGTTGGAAGATTATCCAATCTGAAAAGTCAAGATGATAGCACTTTACATGATTAAAATGAACTTTATAATCAAATATTTCTCCATATTCCAAATTTAATCCCTTCAGAAATATCAATATCAATTGAAATGATATGTAAATTTTTAATTAAAATAACTATGGTACCTCAGAATTTAAAATCCATAAACAAAGGATATGCATTCATTTCAAATAAGCTTGGAAAGTTATTAAAATATTATAAATTAAGCTACAGAGACACTTCCATTGAAATTTTAAATATTGTCTTGGTTACTTTTGTCTCACTGCTGGGACAAAATACCAGACACCCAAAATTAAGGAAAGAGGGTTTATTTAGCTTACAGTTTGTGGAGGTTTCAGTCCATATTCAGCTGTCTTCAAGCAGGGTGTCGTGGAACAAGGGCAACACTTCAATGTGGCAGAAGACAGCAAAGCAACAAGAGCACAAAGGGGAAGAGCACGTCTCCTTTCTTCCCTTATATTGTACACAGGGCACCCCTCCTGCTGGGTAGGTGTAGAACTCACACCACCTCTGTGCCTTCCTCTTACACAGGCTCAGGATGTTTACAAAGTAAGGATTGTGTCTCCCTGCTGATTTACTTAGTTAAACTTCTAAACTTCTCAAGTTGACACAATGTATCAGCCGTAACAAATATGAATTATTTTGCATGACTGTGACAAAATTATTCTAGGAATTTTGTAAAATTTGTAAGTAAAGATGCTGTGGTGCCAAAAAAAATCAATTTAGATCATTACAGAACATCTAGGAATTGAATGTTAGAGGTCAAAGAGAGCCTGCTAAGGAGTACATTGCAGAAAAACATTGTAATGAAGATACAAAGGTATAAATGGTGGATTCTGGAAATGACCTATGCCACACAGAGTCCAAGTAGACTCAAATCTTTACTCTTGTATTTTTCATGAGTCTTGTCGATACAACCATGACAGGCTGATCAGATAAAACAGCATAGTAGAAATACAGTTCTGTCTTTTCCATTTCTCCAAGTAGCATGGTGTCCAGCATAAAAAGAATTAACAAAAGAAATTTTATTTGTCATGGCAGAAGTGTGTTAAAAAGTATTTTGATTGACTCAGCTTGATTGACACATCTATCATTAAATAATTTTTTTTCTGGCTATGAGAATAGATTTCCATTTGTTTTGACATTGGTTATATAACCACCACTACCAGTTCATCATGCTATCAAAACTATTTGAATAGTTTATTTTATTTTCTACTGTTGAGTAATAACTACCACCAACATAGAAACTTAAAACAACACAGTTTTTTTCTCAGTTCCTGTGGCCAGAATACAGGAATAGATAACCTGAGTCTACTAGGGTCTCACTAGGCTTCAGTCAAGGATTTGTGTGGCTGTTTGCACAGGAAGGTGAGACTGAGACACCATCAGCCTCTGAATTCCCTGAGCTGTTAGTAGAATTCATTTCCTTGTGGTGATAGGACTTTAGTTTTTGTTTTCTTCCTGGAAGCAAATGGACCACTAGAGACTGACTATACCTCCAAGGCATGCAGTTTTCTCACAGTGTGACAGATTATTTCTTCAAATTCTGCAAAGGAGTTTTGTTTTGCTTTGATCTAATTCACTACAGTACTTGTTTGACCGAAAGCCATTCCTTAAAGTTTACTTTAATTTCTCATTTCATTATATATCCAGTTAAAATCTTTGCTTTAAAAGTAAAGGCATTCTTTAGCTTTCACTCAGTTTTACTGGTTTTATTTCTTTTTTTTTTGGATGCTCACTCTAATACCCTTTTTGAGTAATCATCTTTTTATTGCATTCATGTGTTTTCCAAACTCAATGCCTCATTTGTAAAAACAAATCTTCACCACCTTTTTTTCACTGGGTTTACCCAACAAACAACAATTTATTGATCAAAATCACTGTCCAGAGAAGGTTAGCATAACTATTTCTCTGAACAACCTACACCAATCATTGAGGAAATAAATATTTTTCTGTAATTCTAAGTCATGAGTATTAACTGTTTTAAATGGACATGGTAGACTATATAAAAAACAGTAGATCTTAAGTAATTGTTTCTACCTATATAAATTTTATTTTATTGTCCATTAAAATATTGTTTCTGTTGTAACCATAGGTTGAATATATTGTATCTGTTGTAATAAATAATTATATAAAATAAATTACACAAAATAATGATTATTTATTTTCTTCCCTGTGACATGGTCTAATTTCATGTAAGTATAATACTATATAATATTGATTTTATAGTCAACTAAGATTTTCAATTACCTTAGCTAAAATTTATGTTTATATAGGTCTCAATAATTCTCCAGGAATAAAATTATTTTCTCAATAAATACAAGATCTTGTATTCATACATATCAAGCATAAGTACAGTTTCTTCAGAAGTTTATTTTATCCAGAAAGCATTAATTAATATCATCATTTTTATTATACACAAATGTGAAAATGTGACCATCTTAATTTGCAATTATTGCCTAAAATGTTGAAGAGCATAGTTTGAAATCAGAATCTTTGGCACGTCAACTCACTAGAAATTTACATCAGTTAATTAGTGAACATTTGAAAATGTATTTTTATCTTTTCAGTTATGGCCATTTTACCATATTGAGGATCTAAATCTTCTGAGACTTGATTGCAACTATCACCAAAATCAAGGTGAAATTCATATATGATTCCTTCCATATTGGTTTTCTCCTAGACATTTGTCTCAGTTTTTCTCTCCTTTCCTGTCTTTGCTCAAAGATTGTCTTTATGTTAAGTGCCTCCATAGTTAGCCTAGTTAATTTGTAACTTCTATTACCTCCAGAACTCACTAGTACATTCTACTTTATCTTTCTTCATTTTTGCATTTTACATATTAAATTATTTATCACTCTTCCTCTCCTTAGAAGTTTCACAAAGACAATTTAATGTGCTCATTTATTTTTAAATACTACATCCACAACATGGAAGAAAGTACCTAGAAAATAATCAACACTAAACAGTATTTGCAGAGTATATATATTCATTTTATTAATTACAATATTATAAATAAAAAGTATGTTGTGCTACCATACATTTTATATAATATGTTGATTGTATACAGTTTTATAAAAATCTGTAACAATGAAAAGTTTTTTCTTAAAGACTCTGGAATTTCTTCAAAGTTTAAAATCAGTTTATGTATTTGTATTTTAAAACTTCTACTCTCAGTCTTTATCTTTATTTCTTTCCAGATGCTTTCTGTTATAACATTGTTAGAGTCATACGCAACTCTAAGTCAAAATAACTTTTCACAGTTTTTGCTTATAATATGTTTATAAATAATATAAAATATCAAAATAGAAGCTGGTAAATGAATTTTACAAGAAAACCCAATGTCATTTTACCTTGCTTAGTGAAATTTCCATCTTCTAATATGACTGTAGGCATAGACTCAATTTTTGAACGTTAAAAATGTTTAAACAGACATTAATAGACAAACAAATTTTAATATATATTTTTCTTAACATTTCAAGGGTTTTTTTTTTTTGGTACCAGGAATCGAACTCAGGACCTTGCACTTGCTAGGCAGGCGTTGTACTAATTGAGCTGTATTCCTAGCCCCTGATATATTATTTTCTATGACCACAAATAATGTTAACGTTCACACAGTGAAATTGTGCATAAAAGGAAAAGGCTTTTTAAGAGATTTAAAATGCTAAAAGAGAGTCTGCTTTTAGTATAAATTCATATTTAGAAGCTTGCTTTAGAAATTAAAGTTCAAGAACCATTGAAAATGAAAAGTAAAAAATTATAACTATAAAATCATTTGAGTTTAACCTTCAAAATTAATTAAATTGATTTCACATTTGAGCTTAAGACCATTGTGTTTTGGTCTACATCTGTATACTACAAGCCCTTGTGAAATTTAGTTTATTTTAATATGAACTACTTTTTTTTCTTTTTCTTTTACTTTGAGGTGGTTAGTCTACTAAGAAAAGGACTGCATGGAGTTTTCTTATATATAATCAACCATGGAAAATTCTATCGTTTGCTACTTATGAATTCTGTTTTTAAAACAATGTTAATTTTATCTATGCTTACCTGTTGATTAATATATAACAATTACTTATTAATGGCAAATACACTTACACACTGACTACAAAATAATGGGCTTTTACTCATGCCTTTCTTATAGACTAAATGTCCAAGTCCCTCAAAATATATATGGTGAAGCTATGAACACTAGTGTAACCATATAGCATTTAGAAGAGGAAAGTAATTAAGGCCTGAGGTTGTAACGGTTGGTCCTTGATTCAGCAGAATTAGTGTTATTATAAAGAGACACATGAGAGAGTCTCTCTGTCTCTCTGCCTATCTCTGTCTGTGTCTCTGTCTGTCTCACTCTCCACACAAAAGAGGTTATGTGAGCAAGAAGGAAAGAGAAGACAGCAGACATGAAGCTTCTTTGGTTGAGATTTTGGTCTTGACCTTCCAGCATCCAGAAGGGTAGAAATTTCTACTTGCTACACTGTCCAGTCTTTTGATATTTTGTTATACCAACCTAAAATGACTAACACATTCTTAAAAACTATTATATCCCAACACACTGCCAGTTTTCATCTATTAGGAAAGCAGTCATCAATAAAAAATATATTAACAAAATATATGGCTTTTGAATTGCCCAGAACTTGATATGACTCTGCTAACCATAACTGATTGGCTAAATTGAAGACTGACTGTCAATGAAACAGTTGTATGCAGGGATCTTACTATTACATGTTCCATTTGAATATTGGTAGATAAATTTCCAGTTACATTTAATCTTCATTTCTTAGATCTTTCCTTTTTTATTCATTTGTGAAAATGTATATAGGACAGATTTTCTCAACTGTTCTTTCAAAGACTGCAACTAGATTTAGAACTACTTAAAACTATTCCAGAAACTTGCCCAACTTTAAAAGTAAATAACTCAGATACATTTATTATGAATCACCAGAAGATAGCTGTGGGGTGATCTTAAATTATTCAAATCACATTTTTTCTGTTTTTCCTTTTCTTAAATTTCATCATTAGGTGGAAAACATTCTGGAAATGGAGGAACAAATATCTTAGCATTCATAATTTCTGCATTACATTGTAAACTCAAATATGATTTTTCTTTTTCAGCACCGGGGATTGAACTCACGACCTTGCGCTTGCCAGGCAGGCTTTTAGGCCACTGAGCTAGATCCCCGGTCCTGGTATTTTTGAGACAGGGTCTCACTATGCCGTTCAGGCTGGCCTTGAGCTCACTGTAGCCCAGGCTGGTCTCGAACTCGCAACTATCCGCCTGCATCAGCCTCCCGAGTGCTGGGATTACAGGCATGAGCCACCACCCCGGCCTCAGATATGATTTCTAAATTCAGTCTTACAGCTGGTCACTGACAGTTTCACCTTGGGTTAACTGCTGACAAATTTCTCCATGGACTCCTTGGGAGACTTTTCAGTTAAGACGATCTGTGAATTGTGCCTGATTTTTCTAAGTTATGAGACTAGTTCTTATGGTGTATTTTTGTAATCTTTTTAGGCTATTAAGATAACAACCTTCTTTAAGTTAGTTTCTCTGCCTGCATTAATAGAAATGCCTGTATATTAACAATGAAAATGACAAATACTAGGTTGCAGTTCTAAGGGGTTTTTTTCGTATGCATCATTCCATTGTCATTTGATAGTCTAAAATAATCCAATAATTTTAAAGGAATATGTAAGCCATGTTGTTACAGTAAAAGATTAGTTGTTAGAGATAAATGTAAGGCTTAAATTCTCACAATCTGTGTATAAAAAATATGGGTCTTCTGATCTCATGGTAAATATCTTTTTATTAAATACATTACAAAAGTTCGATCCACAATTCTTATTCATCTGTGGTCGGACTCATAGATGAAAATCAATGATATTCTCCTCATAATCTGAACTAGATTCATTTCCCCCCTTTTAAATTATGTTGACCCAAAAACTAAAGCCTATTATTTATTCAGCAAAAATTATTACCAGAAAATATTCTAGACTCTGAAAATTCAAATGTAGGATAACATGCATGATTTCTGAATAGACTAATAAAATAGAAATACATAGAAATAGAATGTTAGGCACAATGAACCTCCAAGTTAGAGTAAAGACACATATGGTACAAAGGACATACAATTTCAGAAGTTAAACGGGGAGTAAATGGCTCTGTTGAGAAGAATGTTAGTGACTAAGAAAGTTTATAGATACATTAGCTCAGAAACTAGTATTTTGTTGGATATATGCATAAGAGAAAGGTGAGTTATGAATGAAAATAGTAACACAATATTGAAGAGAAAGCTGTTTGGTAGAAAGGAAATGTCATTAAATTTGAAGCCAAACTTTCTTGTATTCATATTTTGATTCTGCCACTGACAAATAATTTACCCTGGAAAAATTACTCACTTCTTTTGCACCTCATTTTTTAATAAAATGGTGTCAATAATGCTTTTCAGCTATTCATTATGTGTTTCGAGGGTAACATAGGATATGACAATAGTAAAGTTCTAATTAAATATTAGTTATTGGTATAGTACTAGAATGTATGAAGGGCAAAGCTCCATCTTAAACTGGGAATTTTTTTACAGATTATAGATTCTGTCATGAATTACTCTAGCATAATTTTTTTAATTATAAAGCAAATGATAGAGTAAAACATTCTAAAACATCTAAACTCGGTTTTATTAAAAAAACTAAAATATCTACTTTTAGCACATGATCAAACAGCTGTTTTCTAAAATTGATATTTTTATCATTTTTCTTGCTCAGGCTTTAACACTGTTGCATACTTTTATCTGAATTCATTGAATGCTTTTCCACGTCATATATTGTATATATTTTATAAGTATTTTGTGATTTGTATACACACACTCTTGCACACACACATATATGTTTTTATTTATTATAAATATATGTATATAGTGATCTTTTGGGCTAATGCTGAAAGCTCATTGCAATTTTCTTTGGCACACGAGCGCTAAGCAGTTTGTAAAAAGTATTTTTACTTTTATAAAACCCTTTACACGTTTAATCCTAACTGTAGGAAGAGATCACAAGTTTACATAATTGGCCACTTTGCTTTGCAGATGCTATTTTGCTACCACAGACAGAATAGTTAAAAAGAAAGTAAACAAATCCAGTCTGAGTTCATAATAAATATATACATGAGGATATATATTTAAAAATTGATATTATAGCTAAAGTAGATTGCTTATATTCTCTCTCATGAAAATGCATTCACCTTCAGATGCTTGGGGTTTTTCCAACACAGTTTTCCCTGAGAAAGTTAAAGAAGTCTGAAATTGACCTTAATCCCAAACAGGCGATTTTAATTATCATCTATCATTTGTCTTTACAAAAGTCTTCCTAGAGTTTGCCTATCTTTAAGCTTGGATTTAGATTTCTCTATAGTCAGCTTCAGGGGTCCCCTTATTCCTTGAAGGTAACCAAGTCAATACCCTAAATGAATTAAAAGATTTTTACTGCCACTTTAAACTTGTACTAATTTTAGAAGCCATACCTGGAACTTTTGACGATCGAGGCTCATAAGTGGATCTTACATTATTGTTGTTTATGAATAATGATACTTTTTTTTAACATTTTTTGCAGTTTTACATACAAATTTACCAGAAATACCCCTGTGCCCTATGGATTTTATTTAGGTACCTCTCTCTTTTGTTAATAGTTTGAGTCTATAGCTATAATGTCAGAATTCTGTTTTGGAACATTTTTAGATTTTTCTGACTGGTTTTTTCTTTTAAAATCTAAAGCCATTGCATCACATCTTAATTCTGAACATGTTGAAATATGTGTTCCCCAAACATAGATTCAGTAAAGCAATGTATTGATCAAACACCTAATTTTTCTTCAGTTAATTTATTTATGAGATTATCTGTTGAATTCCTACCATGGGAAAGAAACAAAGCTAAGTAAAGATTTCCTCCTAGCACCACTACCAGAAAAAAAAAAAGAAAAAAGAAAACAAAAACTGTAAGTGCCAATAAAATGTGACTAAATGGGCTGTAGGACATTCTCTTTGCTTGTCTTCCTATATTCTGTTTTGGCTTTATATAATTATTACCAGTATTGGGCTGGGGATCTAGCTCAGCGGTCCAGGCGCCTGCCTGGCAAGCGCAAGGTCGTGAGTTCAACCCCCGGTGCCGCAAAAAAAAAAAAATTATTACCAGTATTCTAGGTTCTCAGTTCAAGGAGCTGGCAAGACTCTCCAATATTTTCTATTAGACAAAGTATGTTACTAGCAAACTCAAATTTCCCTGCTTTTCTCTTCTGCTACAAGGACAAATTTGATATTAATATCTTTCATTCCCTTAACTTACAGGTTTTCTTAAAGCAATTTAGACATCATGACATTATTACTGTTAAATTTACAAGTTATGATGTGTTTTAAACAAACCACTAATAGTTACTTTTGAAAGACTTTCAGAGTTTATTCAACAGGGTAAGAGCCAAGGTTAAGATGGTTTTTACTCAGAGTCCCTGACTATGCTTTAATAAATCACTGTGTAAAATCTGAGTAAATCACTTGAATAAATTACTATGAATTGCAGCTTGTCTATCAGTAAAAAGTGACAATGGTTCCACCTATCTAAATGCGTGAGTTTGAGAAACTAGTACAAAGAGTATTGCATAACAAGTTGAAAAACGATAAGATTGTCTTGATTGTCTTAAAATAAATTTAAAATTCTATGTAGGGTTTTTAGTGGGGAATAAAAAATATTTCTCTGGTGTTTTTGAGCAGTCTCTGGTATTTAGGATGTCAGAATCACGGATATAAGTCAAGGGTAATGTACCTACTGAGTGATGGATATAAAAATTAGTTTCTCTTTATTCTTAGATCAGATTGAATCATGAGAAAAGGTCATTATATTATTTAAACTCACTATAAATGAGGCAATTTTTAGGTAAAATTCTATAGCTAAATGCATAGCAGCTTATTTAAATTTCAAGACATAAGAGTCAGTGGTCATATTGTTTGATTTGACTTAATGTTAGTGTCAGCTACATTATTCCTTTTAAAAGGCACATTCTAAGAAAATATCTTTAGTTTTAAAAGGGTCTTTCTAGGACAGTTAGATTAGTACCATGTAACATTTATGGTTATTAAGTACTGTATACTAGGTCACTTCTTCATTTATTTTTTATGAAAATAAGACTCAAAACTCAAGAAAGAGTGGTTGTTAAATTTAGCCAGTAAATCAATTGTCATTATGCTAATGTATTTTAGCTAATGCAGTAAACTCTATCCATCCTTTCCAAAGGAGTTACCTATAGATATTTGACACTTAATATGCCAAAACAGCTACAGAATTATAGTCAATGTTAGCTTTACTAATTCATCTTTGTACTAATATTTAGGAGAAGATAAAATTGAAATAGTATAACAAATAGTATATAAGTATTGTGAAATATCTACAGCTCCTAAATCTTTATATCTACAGTTCTTAAATCTTTAGTCAGATCTCTGCTGGGTTTATAGCTAGGCAAAGATTTGGTTTTATTACTTCTTTATTAGTTTGTCTAAAGAAAATCAAATGTACTGCTTTAAACATATGTTTAGATTATTGATAAGACTTGCAACCATATTATTAATAGGGCAAAGAATTGAAAAGTGTATAGAGAAGTAGATTAATCTGTATATGCATAAATAGTACTTGGAGATCTGCAAAGCAATAAAGCAAAATGGTAAGTTTTCTTTATCCAGACGAAATGCTTGTCTCAGTTACTTTCTAGTCGCTTAGACACAATACTGGCACCCACAACTTAAAGGAGGAATGGTTTATTTTGACTCAGGATTTAGAGGATTCAGTTCATGGTCAGCTGGCTCCAAGGCAGGAAGGCCATAGTGGATGATCTGGAAGAGGAAAGCTGCTCACATCATAGTTGGCAAGAAGCAGAGGGGAAAAGGGAAGCTGGGAAGGGACAGATGCCTTCCGGGTAACACCCCAGTGACCTGCTTCTTATGATCAGGCCCCACACCCTCAGAACATTAAGCCACTGACTAATCAATAGCAGAATCCCCTGATAAACCCAATGCCCCACGACTAAGTCACCCTCCAAACACGTGAAGCTCTGGGGAAGAATTTTGTATGTAAACTGTAACAATACCTTTTCCTTTAAAATTGTACAGCTTAACTGAACTACAAAAGTAAACCAGAACATACACATGAAAATTCAAATATAAAGGAAATGAAGGTGGTCTTGTGGTAGAGATAATAGTCTATGAGCTATATATAATTAGACAATGGTAATTAAAATCCTGAAGAATAAGAGGGTAAAGTAATAATACTCTTGAAATTTTAAAAACAGCCAAGTGAAAAATGTTGCTTAGCATCACCAGATCTTAATTTGTTCACTGCTACGCTTGTTTGTCCTGCTTCAGTATTTGTCTTAATGGAAGGTATCTGGCTTACTGACTGACTTTTTTCAATTCTTTGTTTATAATTTATAAGTATACAGACTCATATTTGCTATTATCTAATTCAATTAAACCATGCACTAAGCATCAAGAAGTATGTGTACAATATTTCATTGTGCATTTTTTCCAATCACAGTTGATTAGTTTCAGTACAGATATTTTAAGTTGTTCAAGCATGGGATTGTAAGATTTAGTCTGTACTCCTCCTACCATTAACTCTCTTACCAAATACTGTTTATGCCTTCCAGATTAAATTCTAATAGTAGATTAATGTCTATGGATTCTCTTACTTTATAACCTAACAGTAACACCCCACATCTGCCTTACAACCTGGTCTCACTTCTGTAACTGCTGAATATAGGATTTGTTTGGAGGACTTCTTTGACAAGGCAGTATTAACAAATGTGCACCATTTTATGATTTACCTGTTAATTATGACTATACTAATGTATCAGACACACAAAAGCAAAAAAGTCATCATAGTTAAATAATTGCCATGAACCTTGTTTATATATCACAGAGATAATAACAGCTTGAAGAGATAAGATCAAGACTTAAACATAAGTTTTATGACTAGCACCTTTTCCACTCTTCCATACTGTCTCAAGGTTAAACACAGTTAAT
>RJWT010017675.1:0-19225 GCA_004365215.1 Cuniculus paca | reverse complement strand
TCATTCATCTAAAATCAACATAAAAATCATTGAACACAGTCATATTTTGAGAAACCATGTTTTCAGTCCCACCTTTTTCCCTTAAAAATTCTACAGCTGACTTTGCTAGACTAGTGTATGTAAGAAAGTAGTATCTGAGGCCAGAATTCTTGATTGCAGGAGATGACAGGACTGGGGCAGGCAAGGAGGAGGGAAGGGCATGAGACAGCTGTTCAGATGTACAACAAGTTGTGTCATCCAAGACAGTGGTGATTTCTCCTCCTTTTCCTGATGTACTTTTCTTCACTTTCTCCTCTCTCTCTCCTCATCCCTGCTTCCTCAATAGGGCAAATTTAGTTATAGCAGAAAAGGTTTTAAGTTAGACCCTAACTGAAGATTTTCAAATTCTAAAATTCAATTCCAAGAGCTGTAACTGAGGAATATTAGTGACTTTTAAGGCAAAACTTTTCTTCAGGCATGATCTGAATGAATTCTGCTAGTAAACATGAGCAGGCAGCATTGATTTTTTTCTTGCTGTTTCTTTCAAACTGTGGATTTTTAATCACCTTACATTCTTGATTGTACACGCGCACACACACACACACACACACACACACTTGTTTCGTGTGGTTTGGTTAAAGTTTTTTTTGGTACCGGGGATCAAACTCATGACCTTGTGCTTGCCAGGCAGGTGCTTACGCCGCTGAGCTAAATCCCCGGCCCTGGGTTGGTTTTTTGATATAGGGTCTCACTATGTTACCCAGACTGACTTCAGACCCCTGGGGCTCAAGTGATCCTTCTGCTTAACTTGATCCCATCTGGTGTGTGCAGTTGGATGGAATATAAGGATAATAAATTACATGGGCCACAGAAAAGCTATCTTCTGAATCACCTTCATTTTCTGATGGTAGTTGCATTGTTCACCTCACAAATTGTCAATAATGCATAGAATACTCTTCCCAAGTTCTGTTTGAAGAGATTATGGATGTCTGTATGGTAAACCTGAAGATTCAATATGTCTGTGTTGAGTAACAAGGGTTCTTTATTCTAGTGTACACCTTCTGCATTGGTGACACTTCCCTCTCCAAATATGGTTTACACCCGCAGAGTACCACATATGAAGTCACTGTCTTTTTTTTTATTTTAAAGAGAATAAAACCAAGCAAAATAAAACAGAACAAAGCCAATCAAAACAAACCAGTGTGACACAGAACATCAAAACAATACAAAATCAACAATGGTTACCATAATGCCTCTTGTTATCTTCAAAACAGCTGCAGATACCTTCAGACATAGTAAAAAATCAAACTAAACAGAACAGAATAGAACCAATAAAAACAAAACAAAGAATGCAATAAAGGACTTCAAAACAAGATAACAGTAAATCCAAAATGGCTACCATAATATATCTTGCTATCTTTGAAATAGCTCCCCATGCCATCATATATAACAAAATCAAACAAAATAAAACAAAATTCAACCCAATAAAACAATGAAAATGACACAGGACTTTAAAACAAGATAATAGGGAGTTAACAATGGCTACCACCTTCAGAAGGAGATTTCCCCCAGATGCCACACTGTGTATCATTACACTCTGAATAGATGATCAGACCACCAGTCCTAGACCTGCAAAGTCAGTAAAGCACCAGATACCACAAGCATCAAATTGCATTTTACCTGAATAGCTGTCATCACAGCCTGTGTTTCTCCAGATCAGCCAGTCACTTATGGGGGATGGGGAGGGTGGCTCTTCTTGTTTCCCAGCCCACACACCAGAAGGTGTGTGCCACACCCCGGTGGTGGCAGTCCATGCATGGCACTGGTTCGCAGGGAAGGCTTGCTTCTTGGTGATTTCTTGTTCTCTTCCCCCACAGTCCATGAATAGCTTTGACTCACAGGAAAAGACTAGGGTCTGGCTCTGAAGTCACTTTTTACACCTTCTCTTTCATTAAAAAATAAGACAAACCTCAGAAGATTCCAGGTGACCATCCCAGCCTCCTGTATCATCAGGGGTGTTTGTTAACAAGTTTCCTGAAGACCCTGGGCTAAGTTCCTTCCTTATGCTTTTCCAGGATTGCAGGGATGACGTTGGCGGGGCTCAGAATGTCGGCATGCTGGGCATCTTAGTAAAAACTGGTATGTATCTTATGTATGTGCTTCTTCAAAAAGAAGATGGTAGAGTTCACAGTTGCTAAAAGCGTAGGCTTTACAGACGTAGGAGAGCCCTGGGCACTTTAATTCTCCTTTTGACACAAAGCAAAAATGAAATGGCTTTAGGATTACAGGGAAAAAGAATGGGGGATGTGGTTATGATGTGCAAAGCTAGGAAGATTAAGACCAGAGATATTTTAAAACTCGATGGTAACCATCCAGTTCCCCACATTGGAATGGAGTACAGGACCATGGATTGTGGTGCTCTATAAAAATACCTTTTTTGTGTGTGTCACTGTATGACGACGAAGTCTCTTTAGGAACTGACTAGCTTAGTGCTGTGATCCACTGCGTTCATGTTTGCATTTTTTAAAAAATTAAAAATATATGACACTTTTTCCTTTTCACTTTATGTTTTTGGTGATCAAATAGGAACTATTTCCTGTAACAAAACTAGGTTTATTGTATATGGTCTTTTAGATAAGTTTAGGAAAAAGAAAAGACCTTCTTGGAGAGGAGTAAATGCATATGTTGACTACAGGAACCTGGTCAGTGTCCTGTCCTGGTCTCAGCTCTACACTTGTGTGTGAGACTCTTGTCAAAACTCTTTCCTTCTTTGAGCTCTGAGAATGATGCCATTGTACTGATCCTTTGTGTCTGTCATAGTATACTATCCAATGTATCCTGTAACAAGTTGTCTTTGCATGTTAAGAAAAGAATAGGGTTGGGAGCTGTGGGTGGGGTTGAATACCTTTGCATTTGGAACTTAATGAGATTTTCCAGTTGTAATGAAAAGGTCTGCTTCCAGCCCCACTCTCTAAGAGGACCTGCTGAATTTGGAATTAACAGCACATAATACCCAGAAATCTTGTCCAGGAATTTTCATCAGGCTCTTATAAATAAAACAGCTGGTAAAAGGTTTCAGAAATATTTCTGTGAGCTCATTTGCCTAGTTTCAAATAATGGTAGCAAAACTATTTAACAGGCTGTTCACAAAAGGGAAAAGTCACAAAAGTCTTACCACAGGGAAAGCTTTTGAGAAAGTTAACTGTGATGTTTGTTCAAGAAAATTTTATTGGGCTGGGAATATAGTTCAGTGGCGCAATACCTGCCTGGCAAGCACAAGTTCAAGAGTTCAATCCCTCGTACCAAAAAAGCGGAGGGGGAGGGGATTTTGTTACGTAGCTCACACCTGTAATCAGTCCCAGCACTCTGAAAAGCTGAGGCAAAAGGATCATGAGTTCAAGCCCAGCCCAGGCAATTTAACAATACTGTCTCAAAATAAAAATGGATTGGGGATGTAGCTCAGTGCAGAAGCCTTCAGTTAAGTCCCCAGTATTGCAAAAAGACCCCCCCCCAAAAAAAAGGCATTACAGGAATTTAAAAATAGAAACAGAAAAATGTATGTTGGAGCCACAGTTGATTAAGTGTTTGACAAGGCCATGTTGAAACAGTGAAGATATCAACACTGCTTGCTTCTGGGGTCTGGAGTACACAAGAGCTTTGGAGAGAGGAAGACCCAGTCACTTCAGAATTAGCAGTGTCTTTTTTTCATATTTCTATATCAAAGTGATCATCCCCTACCTAGAAACATTATAAACTTGTTACATGAGCAAAAAGAGAAAGCATGAAAAATGCCAAAAAAATAACCACATTCACCATTTGCCCTGTGCGTCTTTGTTTTCATTATTGAGCCTTTGTCGTTTTATCTCCTGATCATTGAGATAATCCTCAGATAACTGTTTTGCTTTGGGGTATTATTTCCATGAACATTTCCTTTCTTCTGCTCAGATAATTAAGGATTTACAACAGCGGTGAAAACTGGACCTGTGCTTTGTTGTGAGTGCCTCGCCCTCCAGCTGATCTCCATTGACTCTGCTTTCTTTTTGATTAGCAGATATTGTTACTATTTCAGGGTCATCAAATTATCTTAGAGAAGCCAACAGGCTTAACCATCAAATCTAAAATGTGGAATTAGTAAAGTAGCTTAGTACATCTCATGAAAACAACCCCATTTGTACTGTTGATCTTGGATCAGAAAACCTGAGAGTAAGCACATGTTCTAAGACCATAAAGAACAGCTCTGTTGATAAATTTTGACCCAGTACCGTATATAAGTGCTAGGCTTCCCAATGTTTAAAATTAAGATTAATATTTTAATTTATATTCACTAATAAGTACTTTTTGTGAATAGTCTTGAGCAATTTTGTTTCTCAATGGGTACCATGTGGTAGATGGCTCAATATGCATTTGAAAAACTTCTGACAACCAGAATTTCCACTTAGCATGTGAAATAGTAACCTAGAAGAAGTGGGGTTACTCTTTATTTCATAGCATCAACATAGCTTCCTGTATCCTCCCTCTGTTCATCATTTATTCCTCCAGGAAGGCACCGGCTGCTGCAGAGAGTAAGGCATGAGTGATGCAGCTGTTTCATTCATTCAGCTAACATCGTTAAGTCCCTGCTGTGTGTCAGGCACAATGCTAGGTGCTAGAACTAGAACAGATATCTAAGCTACCTGCATCATTCATCTTTTGTTAAAAGAGTGAAAGGAAAGAAGGAAGCAAAGAAAGAGACAGAGAGAAAGGAGAAAAAAACCTCTTCTTCAGAGCTAGCAGAAGCTGTCTAGAGGCCTTAACCTCCATGACGAGAAACAGAAAGTACTATAGTAGTTGATGTAGCAGTCTTTGTGCTTTAACTATGAGACCACATAGAAATCTCACAAAGGTTGTGCTTAGTGGAATGTAAGCTTGAGAAAGAAACTGGCAGTAGAGTTTGCTATATGAATCATGTTATGGATGGGTATTTTGAAGGTACCAGGATGAGTGAAGCATATATTAATGACCTTTGTACATTTGACACTGAGCCCTTTGCTTTAAGAATTCGTATTACGAAAAGACAGCAAGTATCTTCTCCAGTATAGGGCGAAGATGTGGAAAAGATGGTTGAGGTTTTTAGGCATATGTCTGCTGAGCAAAGCCTTCTAAAGAGGTGTAGGAAACAGTGGTTCTGTTGCTAGAGGAGCTAGATTTGGACAAAAGAAAGAAAGAAAAAAACTGGAGAAAACAAAAGAATAGATAGCAGAAATCACAGAAAAAAGGATGAGAGAACAAAGAGAAAGGCAAAGTGAAGCAGCAGCCCAGAGGCCTCCTTCCACTGGGCCTGGGCTGGAGCACTACTCTGCATTTCCTTTGTTCTTTCCTCCCTCCTTCACTCCATTCCCTTTTTTAAAATATATTTAAATGACCTACTGGAGATTGAACCCAGAGCTTCACACTGAGCTATATCCCCAAGACTTTTTAAATTTTTTTGAGGTAGGGTCTTGCTAAGTTGCCCCCAAGCTGAATTTGAACTTCGAATTTGCGGTTCTCTTGCCTAAGACCCCCAGACTTTGGGGATTACAGGCTGTCTTAGTCTTTTTTTCTCTCACTGCTGAGACAAAATACCTGACATTCAAAGTTGAAGGGGAAAAGGTTTAGTTAGCTCACAGTTTGTAGAGGTTTCAGTCCGTAATTAGCTGGCTCCAAGGCAGAGTGGTGGGGCAGACACACATTGCAGAGGAGAAACAGTAACATGGCACACAGAAGGTAGCAAAGCAAGCAAGAGGCAGGATAAACCTCTTTCTATCCCTTATGTATTGTATTTAGACTACTGAGTTTAGCTGCGCCAAACCAATCAGTGGACTGATTTAGTAATCACACACCTTTAATCCCAGCATCACACACTGTAGCTCGAGCCATCTCTGAAAAAGCCCCACTTATCACTGCATGAGGCTTTGTGGGGGACATCTAAACAGAAGCCATAACACAGGCCTACACCATGGCACCCAGCTTATTCAATATATTCTTTTAAAAAATATTTAGAGAATATCTGCCAGGGGCTGGTCACAGTGTTAAGTTCTGGGAATTCATGGAGGCACATAATAGATTTTGTTTCTGCTGTCTGAGAATTTATACTCTTAGGTATGAGAGGTGAGACAGATACTAAATATGTGTACAGTTGCAAATTGTTGGAAATGTAATGAAAGCAAAGGACAGAATGCTGGGAGAAAATAATAGAATCCTTCCTGAAGAGCAGTTGAGCCCATTGGCAGTGTTTAAACAGGGACTGCCGTCTGACTGACGTTTGTAACGGCTCTCTTGACTGCTGTGTGAAATGGGCTGGAGTGTTCAGTTGTGTGCCAGGCCTGGGAACAGCAGGCAGCCTGAAATTCCAGAATCAGAAGAGGTAGCCAGTGTGCCTGCCACTTGGCACCTGCTGTGTGGCCACTACTGCCAGGCCCCAGACCTGTGAGCATCCATCACTCATTGTCGCTCTCTCCCTACCCCCTGGCACTCTCATTCGCCAGGCTCCCAGGGTCCCCGCTTGGCAGCAGCACATAGTATTTCACCCTCAGGAGCTAAGGAGGCCTCTGCCCTCTGAGGTCTGAGCTTCCATTTAAAAGCATTGATTTAATCACCATTCCTATCTTCAGGGCTGAGGGTGAAGAGAGAAAATGATTTCATCAACTTTGACTTGAAAGAAACCTTAACTGTCAGGTGTCCTACTACCTGTGACTGTTGTGAAAGACCAGAGGGCCAGGGAAAATGCCCAGTGTGACATTTCTTGGAATTGCCTCCTTGGAGTTTGAGGCCTCAGTAAGAAGTGCTTTAGGAAATGTGGGGCCCCTGATCCACTGGTGATAATTGTAAGGGTGGTCCCCAGCTGACCCAGGTGCCCAAGGGTGTGTTAATTTAACATTCTAGCCATAGCCTTTGTTCACCTGCTTTACTTTCATTTCAGGAAAATATAGAGCAGCAGATGAAGAAAAAATTAACCCATCTCCCTACCTGACTTGTGAGAGCTTCCCTCATGCTGTGGACCACATTCTGCAGCATCTGCTGTGAACCATGGTGTGGATATGATGGAACCCGAAACGCAGATACATTGTCTGCAGTGAATCCTTTCCCGTCTCAGTGCAGCACCAGTAGACACACAGCATTCAGCCTGATGGCGTCTTAACCCTCTTTTATTGTGCATTAATTAGAAAGAACAGTATTGAGTTGGAGCCAGCCACTAAGCCTTGCTAATCCCTTTTGTTTTGCTTTGTTAAAGAAGATGGGACCCAAAGAAAGAGAAAGCTGAGATTTTGTGCCATTCCTCTTAAAATATTCATCAGGTTCGCAGGGCTGGGAGGGAGAAGCTCCTGTGGGGAATAGCAATCTCTTCTGTCTCCTAGCTGAAAACCAGGAGGGGGATTCAGACTGTGAATAAAGTTGAGTGGTGGTTTTTAAATTATAAAGTGATGCGATGAAAGGTGCATTAGGCTGATGTTTTAATGTCGGATTCAATTGTGAAACCTAGCAGAAGTGCCAAGTGGAGTACAAGACAGAAAGCAGCAAAATGAATTGTCCTTCAAACCAAGTGATCCAGTGAATTTGCGTTCACAGATGTCGATTTTCAACTGTATTCCCAGCACGGATGACTTCTTTTTCTCTTCATTAGCAAGAGATGACTAATTTAAATTTAGAACCTGATTTTAATTTAAAATAATATTTCCATTAATAACCTATTCATTGCAGATACCTATTATACTGTGTAACAGTTGTTTTGGAAATTTTATGTAAAATTAAAACTATCAGTATTTTACAGATGTTTTAATTAGACATTGTTATTAACAGGAACAGTGCAGAAACTAAAATCAAGCCTTTAATGTCTTATAGACCAGGCATTTTTGAAGTTAGTGTCCACCAGGGTCCTATTAACTGTACATTTGCAAGATTTCATTATTTTTGCCTCTGACACTATGGGAAAAATCTTTTAGAAGCTATTGGGACAGATTCAGGCTTTTATGTACTTGGTTACTACAGCTGTAAAATGAAATCTCGTCTTGTAGCATGGATTATTCTTCTCACGTTAAACCCACCCAAATGAAGGGGACTAAATAGGTAATGATTTTCCTAGCACATTTGCATACTGTGATAATCCTGGGCCTTCACAATTGTTTTACAGGGCTCTTGGGCATTGAATTATTAGAATGTAATTGTATATCATTGTAGTGTTCACCTTATTGAAGCACATGCTGATGTTAATGAGCTTTGGGTTTTGATGCTTGTTTAGAGATCAGCTTGGTCTTGGATGGGAGGGAGCAAAGCTAAATAAATGGTAGTTCGTTCCTGTTTTTGCAAGTGCCCCAACTTAGTACTTACACATCCTAGAATATAGAAGACGGACCACCACCCCAGGTCAACAGGATGAATGGGGTGGCTGAGAGCAGAACTTCTGGAGCCTGACCAGCACGTACCTACGTGTCACCTTGAGCAAGTCAGCTGTACTTTTCTGTAAAGTAGAGTATCCATCAGCCAGGGGCACTTGGAGCAGCAAATGCATAAACCATACATTAAGTATTTCAGCTAGACCTGGGCAGGCAAGTGCTGTTCACAGTGACACTGAATTGGTGTAACAGGACTGTCTACATTTCACAATTGGAAAAAGGCTGTATTAGTGGAGAAAGTCTTCCTGAAGATTACCAGAGAGATACACTGCATTTAGAGTTTCAGCCAAGCAAGCAGGGTGAAAGCAGTGCCTGGTGGATGAATCGCCTTCAACTTTGGCCTATCACTGGTGCTGGGGCCAGTGATTCCTTGCCCAGGGACCATCAAATGTTTGCTAGTGCTCATAAGAAAAGATTTTGCCTCAGGAGCCTTTCTAGTTGATGTACTTAAGGTGAATACATAAGACATTACTCAGGAACGATAGGAAGACCCAGTTTCCCTGTCCTCTATCTTACCTGCCTGCCAGATGGGTCAAGGTGCTGCCTCTTTATTCCCAGGTGGCATTTGTCACACTGTGTTTAGGTCTTCACATGTCTCCTCCTCACTGGACAGGGTTGAGACTTTTTTTTTAATCTACTGCAACACAAATAGGCCCTGAAACAGTGAGCCAATGAAAACTAAATACAGGAATTTAATTCTGGAAGGCATAGCTGTGGGTAGAGGAAGAATTGACTTACACTTGTTGCTTTGAAAGATGACCATAGTGGAGACCCCATTAGGCACTTGAAAATAATGAATGCGATGGTCTGGTAAGAGCCAAATGTCCATTTAGAAGTGGACATTATGATGAATCAACAAGTAAACACAGTCCCAGAAATTGGTGAGACTTCCTGAGCAAATGTGTCCAGCCAGAAGAAACGGCTTCTTCTCTCCTTTTCTCCATTCTGAAGTGCCCCTGTCGGCCATGGAAATCTTAGCTTGAGATACTTATTTAATGAACATTAGCGTTTCATAACTGACCTGTCCACGTAGAGGTACATGAAGATAACTAAAAACCTTGGATCAGACTTGTCTGAACACTCCAGTAAATTTTAATCTCAGCTGCTTAGTCTGTGTTTATCCTCAGGAAGGAAACGTAACAAGTATCTAAAGGGCTTCCTTCTCCAGCCATCCCATAATTAAAAGGCCATCTCGTGTTGATTTCAAGAAGAGTGTCTGCATCTTGTACTGTAATCCTGTCCTAAGACAAGTGACACTGTAGGACTAGGAAGGTTCTGAGGACACCTGTTGTCACTGATGGATGATGAGCATGTGCCGTGAACTGGCCATGCACAGTATGCAGGGTGCAAAGTGAATTGGTGGACAGGTGGTTCCACCTGCTTCAGTCAGCCACAGGCTTGCAGTAGCTCTAGCTCCTCTCCTGCTGCATTTGTCAGAGCCGATTGTAATGGCAGGTAAAAGGAGAACACTTCATTTCAGACGACAGTTGCCCAAAGTTTACTTGTAGCTGTTCTGTCAGATACTCCTTTGAAATAATAGGGTTGTCACTCCACCCTGAATCCCACATTTAAAAAATGGAATAGCATGTCAGGCAGGGAAGTTAAAAATAATCTGCGTTTGTTGTGTTCAGTTGGTTTTGGATCAGCGGTTCATATGCGATGAAACTAAAGTCCTGGGACACCGATCATAATTCTTAAAGCTGCATTAATCTGTTTCACTAAAACACTGCTTCAAGTGGTAGAATGCCTTTTTATGTTAGCAGTTGTTTTCATAGGACCATGTTTCCAGTATCACATTTATTTGGCCTCAGTCACAAAGGCCTTTTTTCAGCATAAACATACAAGGCCTTTACTGACTTTTTTAATTATACCAGCCATCAAGGCCTACTATCCCAGAGTATGTTGCTGTCTTTATGGGGCAGTAAGGAGGCACCCGGGCACCAGAAATCATTCATCATAATATAAACGACATAGCTCTCAAGCAACTTTGAATACATTTTTTCAGTGCTTACCTTCATGTCATTCACATCTATACTGACTGTTTTACCGCTGATGTGCCTGAGAAAATCTGTCATTTATTAAATTCTGTAAGCATGAGAGAAGACAGCAAGCAGATGTAACTGGCTCCTGTGATGTATATCTTCTAGGTGAGGGGCTGAAACATATAAACATACATCTAACAGTAGAAAGGGTCCTGAAAAGTTCAAAATGGTTGTGTAAGTCCATTAATGGAGGAGATCATGTGCAGTGAGGAGCTAAGTGCTCAGGAATAGTAGTTATAACTTTGGAAGCAAATACAGGATTCGGGTAGATTTTGACCTCTGCCACTTTAAAGAATGCTTCATTCGATAGTAGCATAAAAAGTACCTCAGTAATGGAGCTTGCATTTGAGACAATAAAGCACATACACATAGATGGACCCTAATAAAATCAGAAGTTTGCAAATGAAAAATAAAGCCAATTAAACTAAGGTTGGAGTTACCTGACCTAAGTATGGTCCATCATGGTGATCTAATTAAAGTATGGGAACAAGTCATGTGATTTCTATAGGCTGTGGTTAAGCTTAGTTGCCAACATTTGAGAAGCAGATTGAAATGCAAATCAATTACTGGGTTTTCTAGAAAGATTGGAAATGCTGACAGTATTGGGTCCATTTCCTTTCATCTGAGGCTGATCACTGCTGTATCCTTCAGAGAATATCTGGCTGTCTGCATTTCATCATGTGCCCACCTATGCCTTTTCCTACAACCAATTTTACTCATTTAGTTCTTTTTTGTTTTTATAGGCCTTTGAGTTCTAATCTCTGCTCTAGGAAAAAATACCTCCTGTTGGGTTAAGTTAAATTTTCATCCAACAACATACCAACCTCCTCTGTGAATTTAGATATACTTAAGAAAAACTATATAGATACTTGACGGAGGATTAATCATATGTTAGTTGATCTTAAAGCTCCACTAAAATAAAAATAAATAACAAAGTTAAAAATGCACAAGATCAACAAGAGAATGTTACAGCAGACATCATGGACAAGAAGATAACTTGGAAGATGGAAAGTAAAGGGAGTGTTTGAGAACTACAATCAGCATAAAGAAAATGCAACCAAATTTTACCCTGTAGAATGACCTCAAAGATTAGTTTTGGAGGCATAAGGTTGAGAGGAAGAGAGGTACGATGCAGGGTTGAAAAGTGTGGAATTAGTTAAAAGTTGGTAAACAGACTCATGGAAATCCCAGAAACCATCCCCTGCTGAGAAACCAGATGACCTCCTCTAGCCAAGGCAGGACAACGGAGGTTTTCTACTATTCTGTGGAAAACAGAACCATGGATTTGAGTTGAGGTTTTAAGGACCAGGGTAAGATGAAGGACTAAACTCAAAGATTCAGTACAATCAACTTACTCTATGGTGGCCTTTTGGTCATTTTTTCCCTTAGAACACCAGGACCTGAGGGAGTAAAGAGCAAATTGAAAGTTTATTTGCTATGTTTAACCATTTAGAAAAGCATACTGATGAAGCCGGGCGTGGTGGCTCACGCCTGTAATCCCAGCACTCGGGAGGCTGAGACAGGCGGATCGTTGTGAGTTCGAGACCAGCCTGGGCTACAAAGTGAGCTCAAGGCCAGCCTGAACGGCATAGTGAGACCCTGTCTCAAAAACAGGGCTGGGGATCTAGCTCAGCGGTCTAAGTGCCTGCCCGGCAAGTGCAAGGTCGTGAGTTCAATCCCCGGTGCTGCAAAAAAAAAAAAAAAAAAAAAAGCATACTGATGGATATCAGACAGATTTTGTGTTACAAGAGTAGGTCTGTAGAAAATCTTTTTATTCAAATTGAAGATAGCAGTTTACAAACGAGGAAAGCTACAGGAAATTGTTCCTCAAAATTTTATGGAGTCTAATTGTAAGACAAATCCCCATTGCTTGGTGTGATAGCACATATAAATGTAATTGAAATCACCAATATTTTGCTGACATCTGTGATGAAAAATTAATGAAAATATCCTCTATTTCCATAAAATACAGTTGTACAAATTACTCCACTGTTTCAAAATCATTTTTCTCTTTTCTGTTCCAATCATGATGTTTCTCCCACCTATACTAATAACCTAGGACACCTCCGTGGTTGACCTCATGGCCAGGTCAGGGTAAGTTTGATTTCAAACAGACTCGAATTCTCTCTGCCAGGCTGAGTATCTCTGAGTCAGATTCTTTGCTGAAGGCTTGGTGTGAGCTAGAACATCCAAAAAGTCAGCTGTGGTCACGGTATCCAACTGGATCCCAGGTAAATGGCTGCTTTCTAGATGAAGACACAATAGTAACAGCATGACAGTCAACCTCATAGTGATCAATGCACTTGAAAGGTTAATAGACCCTTTCAAGACAATGCATAATGCAGCATTCTTAATGGTTAATGTAGCACAAGGCAAGGCTAAAGAGACCAGTGGAAAAAAAATTCTTTAATGTGCAACTGATTTAGCCCCTGAAGCCCAGAACAACCCCTCCAAAAGTGACTTAAATGTATCATTATCAAAGTATTATTTAATATTTATATAGTGCCTCAAATGGATCCAACCCAACCTCAGTGTATGCCAGAGAAATAAAAGCTCAGGCCCTAAGGAGTTTATCATCTGTGGGCAAAGTCAATCTGAAACGACACCATAGGAAAAGTGAGTTGAATGCAAGAGGGATGATGTGAAGGACAAAAGTGCTACAAGACTAACAGGCCACCAGAAACAGGCACCAGGCTCCACCTGCTGGTGAGAGTTGGACTCAAACACACATTTCTCTCCCAGAAAATCTTCAAGGGGATCCCAACCATACCTGCCTGGTGATTTTCAAGTGCACTGAAGATCTTCCTCACAGGTCGCATGGCTGCTTCCCTGCAGACCAGCTTAATGTCTGAGCCTGAGTAGCCCTCTGTCTCCTGCAATAGTCACAAACCCAGTCATTGGTCAGCAAGTAGAATGCTGGTGGCCAGTGCATTCTTAGAGCATGACCTAGCATTAGAACCTGGGTTTACATTCTGTGTCTGTCATGAATGGACACTACATGAAACCTTCCAAGCAAGCAAAGCCAGAGGAAGAGATGCTCCTAACAAGTCTTGATAAACTAGATATCAGGGCAATAACTTCCTGACACCATCTGATTGTGCTGTAGAATATTGGTGGAGGAATGAACAACCCAGGTTAGCCTACAGAGGCCTGTGCCCAAGGCCGATCAAATTTTATAGACATTTGTCCTTGTAATAAAATCATTTTTGCCATTGAGAAAATTCAGAGAACATCATGTGCAAGTGTACTCCCAAAGCAAGTAATACGTGTACAGTACCCTGGGGATGGGTACTGATGATAATGAGGGTAAAGAGGCAATGTACCTAGAGCTTTTCTATTTGTGAAAGATTCTTTTAATTACCACAATAAAACTCTGTGGCTTATCAGCTACCGATTTCACACATGGGGAACCTGAGGCTCAGAAAGTACACTGCTAATTAGCAGCAGGACCAAGAATTGACCATAGGTTCTCTGAATCTAAACTTCATGCTGTTGCCTCCAGCTTGTACTGTTTCTGCCTGAAAATTCCCAAGTGACAAGGAGCTCATTCTTTCATGAAGAAGCCTGCTGCTTTGCTAGGGCAGCTTGGGATCTTTTCTCAATGTCTCAAGGAAGCAGCTCCTTTCAAAATCCTGTCTCAGACCGTGTTGGATTCTTGGCCACGAGCACCTCCCTTGAGGGAAGCCCACCTGGCCCAGTACGCTGTACTCGAGCTCTGTGCGAAGCTCCAGGGCTCTGCTCTTGCTAACAGGTGGCAGCCAGTGGTGGATCATGGCCTGTCTGGCTTCTTGGCTGGGGAGGTCAACCAGGATCCTCTTCTCCAGGCGGCGTAACATGGCGCAGTCCAGCTCCCTGACATGGCAGCAGAAACAGAGGAATGGGGATGGGGTAACAAACATACTGCTAAAGCAACAGCTGTGTCTTAAGACCAATGTAGACTTACAGGAAGCAATTCTGCATTTTAACTGTCACTACCTCTGTGCCTGAGCGGATAGGACAGTTAGTTCTGTCATTTCTAGAAAGAATTGGTAAAATAACAAATGAGAAGGAAGGAAGATAAGAGGATAGAAAGGAGGGAGGGAGAAGGAGAGATAGAATGAAAAAGAGCAACCTCAAACTACTCATGTAGAGGAGGTCATTTTACATGGCAGTTGGGGAAAGGGGACCCCGCTAACAACTGAACATAAGAGTATTCTCATTGTAGTTGCATGAATTACTGAATCTGATCTTTCCAGTGACTAAATTATTCCTGACAACTGGGGCACTCTGGGAAGAATATTAATTCTCTGGAAATTCTTAGCTATTTTGGAGTGAAAAACTACCTCACTACTGCTCTGCTGAACTCAGCACCAACATGCTCCTTCCTGGGTGTTTTCCATTTTAAAGCAAACATCTCCTGACAGGTATTAAGCATTCTTTGTACAAGACTTTGACACCATGTGAACACCCAGTTCCCATCCGCTTTCAACTAATAGTTTTAGCATCTGTTAATGATCTTTATTTGGAGCAGTTATTTTCATGAGAGGTGGCAAGTGGTGATTTTTAAAATCTTTTTTTATTTCAAATGTATTATTTGGAATCAGTATGTAATTTATGGTGTTAATTATATGAAATAGAAAATTTCCTCATCAACTGAGGCTATTTGGTTGTTCTAGATTATCATTTCTACTATTAATAGTTTATTTTGAGTGTGAGTCTGTTAACTCTTTATGTGTTAAAATTTCAAGCTTCTAAAAAGGAGAGAAACATCTGCTTTTCTAATATAAATTAGGAAATGCCTGTGTATTGATCCAGTTAACTCTTGATAGAATAGCAATGAAAACATTGTCACCAGATATTTCTCACTCAGAAACACTGAGAATGTCCTAAGCTTCCTCTTATTTTTCTTACCCTTATTCTGAATCAATGTCATGATGTTTCATTTTAATTTGGAAAAATTAAAACATACCTCCAGGAAGTGGATCTGAATCCTAAATCACAATGAGCAAACTTCTTAAAAGACTGAGTCTTTTCTAACTTATTATCCTTCCATCTTGAACTGAAAAGCCACAGAGGGAAACTGTATGTGGGGGAAGGATGCTTTACCAGCAACATGAGTTACCAATTTCTGCATTCATTTGTTCTTTACCAACCTCACCCAGTTGAAATTCATCTCATATGAGATCCAGCCATCTCTTTTTCTGCACAATCTTTCCTCTGTCAAGGCCAAATTTATATTTAAGCCTGCCTGGCAAGTGCGAGGTCCTGAGTTCAATTCCTGGCATCTGCCCCCCCCAGTTTTTTTTATATTTAAGGGACAAGGTCAAAGATAAAACAACAACAACAACAACAACAACAACAACTATGCTTCATGGCAGAACTTTACCTAGTGCTCCAGTTCATGATGTATTTGTCTTTACTTTCGATGGCTTCCCTTTGCTCACACACTCAAGGTGTGATGCGCAACCACAGGTACCAATAATGATCGCACCATTTGGACTGGTCAGTTTCCCTGCTACACCAGTTGTTCAATACTCTGAATGTTACTCCTGCTTGTAACCAACAAAGATATGTTATCCTTCATACTCAAAGACTCCCCATAAAAGGCCATAGGTGTTTTTAAGGGTTAAATAAAACACTTCATTGTTGATGAACTTTAAGTCTGCACTTAAAGTCGAGGTGGTGAGCACTTCTGCTTCCTCCTAAAACCCCTTAAAATAACACCAAAGGGGTCTATCACTGGCATAAAATTACAAAAGCAAACACAATAGAAAAATTTATAGCAATGAAAATTTAAGAGGGAAGACATAACAGCAAGTAAAATCCAACATACCAAACCTGACAAGGGGATTGCTAAAAAGCAGTCAAGAAAGTAAAAAAAAACTTTGATTTGAATCACAGGATCCCAAAGAGATTTGAGATTAACACTATTTTGTGCCTTCAGAGTGGAGGTGAAGGTGGGTTGGGAAAATGAGATTAGTTGAAAGTTTGTAAGGAATGGTTGGATCACAGATTTCTTTCCTGCCTTCAATGACAGAAAGCGTTGCCTTCTCCATAGCCCAGCAGAGGGCCTCTGGACTGGGAAACTCAGGAAACAGATGAGAACAGGGTACTATATTGAGAACATGAAAATCTTACTTCATTAATCAATGAGACACCAGCTTCCTGCTTCTAGAATACTGGCAGCCAAGCTTTTATCTTCCAAGTAGGAGATGGCAAGAAATTCCCCCTGGCACTTGCCAAAGAAAAAAGACAAAGAGACACTGCTTTTGGGGGATCCCCAGTGCAATAACCCAACCAAGTCCTTACATGTGGAGCCCACGGTTAACAAACTCTTCTCCCACGCACAGATTTTCAAAGGATGTGAGTGTGTGTGTGTGCACACGCATGTGTTTGGGTTCGTGTGTGTCCCTCCTATCAACATCAGCAGGCAGAAAAGGAGATCGACCTCTACAAAAAGCCTCTAACATGAAGATAGAGTACAAACAAGTGACCAGCAGGAGCAAAGAATCCTGAAGGAAACAGAATCCCGCAGGGAGATGAAACTTTAAAAAAATTACTATTCTTAGAGACATATAAGAAAATATTGTACCCATGAAACAAGTACAGGATGCCATTTATAAATAGCATTCAGGAAAAAACACACACACACACACACACACACACACACAATTTGGGAAAGCAAATGTAAGAAGATAAGGGTGCAGAAATCTGCCAGAGAGTAGGGCAAGAAAAAGACATACACACAGAGAGAAAGTAATTCAAGAAGTAGAAAAGATTTTTTTTTTAATGAGAAGTTAGTCTAGGAAAGCCAAAATGCAGGTACCAAGAGCTCTAGAAAAAGAAGCAAAGAGAGGGAGGGATACCATGAATGGCGGCACCCAAGGAAACTCTGGAATTCTAGGTAATAGTTTTCTGTATTTGAAATATTAATGAAAACTAATGCTTAAATAGCACTAAGTGGCAGGCTCTGCTTTAGTCATTTTAAAGATGTTAATTCATTTAAGTAGCACAACAACCCTATGAAGTAGTTGCTATTATTATCATCTCCATTTTGAAGATGAGGAAACTGAGGCTAGGAAAGGTTAAGTAACTTGCGTGAGTTCCAAGTGTCAGTGAATGTGACACAGGACTCTCACTCTCACGGTGAGATTCTGGAGCCCAGACTTCACAACAGCAATGTGAGATATTAAAGGAAATCAGTGCGATGTCTTTAAAATTCTGAGCAAAACCTAATTTCCCATGAAGAAATCTGTATCTTGGTCAAACTAGCAATTAATTTAGAAGATAGAATGAAGATATTTTCAACATGCAAAGCATCAAAGAGATTTACCTTCCATATCTCTTATTAGGAAAATACTGGAGGACTCTGCAAAGGAAGAATGCACTGAATCAAAGGGCAGTCTGGGATCTGAGGATCAGAGGGTTTGACAGAGAAAGAGCAGGAGATCCAAGATGGCGAGGCAAGAGCCCTGGGTCTCCTCCACGTGGCAGGTCCAGAGGACAAGCAGTTCTGGTAAGAGAGCTGGTATGGAGACTCTGGGAGACATGTCTGCAAGGAGATCAAACAGACAGGATGATGCATCTGAAAGTATTAAACATCAATTGAGATAGACTCTACTTTTTGTTGTCTCTATCCCAACCTAGTGGCTTCTTCATAGGCAGAGCAGAGGGCCTTAGGAAAACAAAGTCCTGTAGAGGGAGGTGGGAAAACAATCCTTCACCATAGATGTCTGTATTGATCAACTAATGCCCTAAAGCAAGAGATTTACCTCAAAACTGCTTGTGGGCATAAAATAAGTGCAACTCTCTGACAGCCAGGCCTGATGAGTGCACTTTTAATGACATCAATAATAATAGAATCCTACAAAGGAGGAAACAAAGGACAAATGGAATGTACCCAGGAATCATTCTTTATGCCAATATATTTATATAAAAAATGTAACCTGTGGTGACCAGAATACACTCCTTCTCTGCTTCTGCACTTTGATTTTTGTGGAGGATGGGTGTTGGGGACCAAAACAGAACTAGGCAAGCACTCCATCACTGAGCTAAACCCTGCCCCTGTGTGCTTTAATTCTTTACCCTGGTTATTCTGTTCTGTCTCCTTTCTTCTAGTTGTTCAGTACTTCCATCACCTCAGAGGGCAAAATGACCACTAAGCATGAGATACATAAGGCATGTGAATCGCAGTGAAGGCACGGAGACCCCAGAGCCTGGCCCGGCAGCCCTCTGCCTATGCTGGATAAAATCCCTGGCTGCACTGATAGCTTATGTGAGCCACAATTCCTTGCACCTGGCACCAGACCCCGAGTTACCTTTGTTAGCCCTTGGCCAGTCTTCCCTGCTAAACCATGTGGTTCTTGGAAAAGAAAGCATTCCAAATCTTACAAAATATAGAAATCAAACATGACTCACGTTTATTCCTTCAATAGTTAAAATACATTAAGTTTAAATTATCTTGGCACGGTTAAGAGAAAAATAGACTTATAAGCAAAGTCTTTGCAGTCCATCTGTAAGCATGCAAAGGGCAGTCATGATAACCTTTGAAGAGCAGACGAAGGAATTGTAATGTTCCTTGGTAAACACTGGGGAGCCAGTGTTGATAGCATTGAGGGTTCCTTTGCCTTCCACCATGAGCCATGCTTCAGTAGGCTGCTATCTATGCATTTTTCAACTGGACTGAACTGGTCTGCTTGCCAACTGTTATGGCTTATGTGCAGATGTCCCTGTAAGGTTTAATCTGGACCTGACTCTCCTAATACCCAACCTGCCTGCCAGTAAAGGCATTGTTCTCAGATCAACATTGGTGCCCTC
>RJWT010017674.1:0-19234 GCA_004365215.1 Cuniculus paca | reverse complement strand
GTTCAGTGAACTCCAAGAAGCTAACTGGAGCTCTGAGATGTTCTTCATGTTGAAAGCTGTCACATGAGACAAGCACAGTCTTAAAAATAAACATTCTTCTGATTTGGGTATAGTGGACATAAGGAATCATATTTAAAGGAACATTGAGTCTGTGCTGGTAACTGGAGAACAGTCCCCTATGATTCTTTAGAGCTGTTTAATGCCTACAATAGTTTTCAAACTCTGCTATCTCAAAGGAGCTTTTTCTATCCCAAAGACTCCTTTTCCAGAAACTTTTAATTAAACAACCATCTCAGATAAAGTCCTAAGCATTAGGGACACAGAAAGAAGTATACGCTGCTCACAACAAGTTGAAAGTTCAGTGGGAGAATAATTAAACTGAAATCAAAGAGAACTGTGTTAGCAAATTGCAAATCTGGCAGTGCTTGTTCACTTACTGTCAAAGAATGAGCGAGGAATTGTTCTGAAAGTTCTGATGAACTGCGATGTTATCTACGGACATGTAATACCGCTTCATCAAGGCTTTATAGGTTATATACTTTAGTAGCTTTTATAAAACTATTAAGAATATGTGCTTTGATTAAAGCATTTGGCTGAACGTAGAATTTGTGATAATGTTTACTTTCTTCTCAAAACTTTGAGGACATTACCCTATCATCTTCTTACATTTGGAATTGCTTATTCCACTATCATCCTGTGATTATTCTACAATTACTCTAATTTTGCTACTCAGAATATTGTTCTCTTTCTTTCCGATAGTTTTTTATAGTTAACATTGATACTTTGCAAGTTCAGTTCTATATGTCTAGTTGTGAGTTTATTTTTACATGTCTGTGAATACTTGTTAAAATATTTCATCTATAGAATTATATTTTTATCCACTCAGATCAATTCTTAGTTACTAAACCTGTGAATCTATATTGTATTCTGGCATTATCTCTAACCTAATTTACTGAACTCTTGTTATCTATCTATCTATCTGTTGAAATTTTGTTAATTATTCTCCCTTGCTTTTTACAAGGCCTCAAATATTTTATTGATTTTTCTATATCATTATCTGGGTCTGTTTACTGTCAATAACTACAAGTTTTGTATTTTTACTTTGTCATATGTTCTCAAAAACATTATTAAGGTTTCTAATTATTTCTTTGCATATTTGTGTGCAATGCTTTTAAAATAAGTTCACAAAATTTAATGACACTCTTGTCACAGAAATTGGATTCTAATTTGTCTCTCTTTAAGATTCTAATGACTTATTCATACTAAATAGCATGTATAAGATATGATACTGCATGACTTCTGAGTCTAGGTCATAAAGAAGATACACCTTCTTGTTTTTTGCGTGTTTTTAAAAATTCCTTCTTCCTCCCTTTGACCCTCACATTTTCATATTCCAAATTGCCATATATAATGAAGTATAGCTAGTATAAATCATCCTTGTGAGAAAGGCAGATGTACAGATCAGAGAAAGAGAGACAGGGAATTCGTAAAAGAATTTCAGCTCCTCCAGGCTCTGGCTGAATTTCAAATCCTTATAGCTCATAAAATAGGTGAATTTTTAAGATTTCAGATGATTCAGATGATGATCAGGCTCCCAGATATTGAACCATACTTGCTAATATTAGATAAAGAGATATGTCTCCTTGGTAAGATAGTAGGTGATGTGATTTTGATTTATATTTGACACTTTTTATTTTTTTAATAATTTGTTATGGATATGTTACAGTAGCTGAACTGAAATTTTTACCAAGATTTGAATGCTCCTGTAATAAAATCCTGAAGATACAGCAATGACCATGTGACCGGCTGGTCAGCGAAGCAAGAAGAGATTTAAAGGAAATGTTACTGATACCCTGATGTACCAAAATTATTGGTGAGGGTTTAAAGGAATTTGAGGAAAGTGATTTTAGAGGCTGGAGGGGAGATCCCCTTGTTATTTAGTTAGTACTGTGCTATTTGGCAATACCTTAATCAGCATTTTCTTGGAATTAGACAATAGCATGATGTAGCTAAGGAAATTTGCAAGCTGAATTTCCCAAGGTACCCCCAGGTTTCTAAATGTCTGGTAAAATTTGAGAGGAAATACTTTAAAGAAAGAGTTGATGAATGTAAAGAAATGAAGACTTCCTTCAAAGTATCTCCAAGATTCTCACATTAAGAAGGGAGCTCAGAGTAAATATGAAAGTTAGGTCGGCTACTACAGATGCCTTGCTATAGTAAGAGCACTATATATGCTGTTGCTTTAGGAAACTGCATCAGATAGCAGGATATTCAAGAATTTAAGAGTTTTTCACTCACACTGTTCACTAAACAAAAGAGCTTATGGGAGTCGGCGTATCGTTTCTCAAAAAACTTATAGCAAATCAAGTCAACAAGAGGGGTCTATTGCAAAGATATTTGTGTGTGTGTGTGTGTGTGTGTGTGTGTGTGTGTGTAGGGGGATGTTTGATTATTTTCTTAGGGCTTGTGGTTGTAAATTAATTTATATGAAGCCAATGGAGCTTCATATAAATAATAATTAAAAATAATTATATTTGTTTAAACTTAGGGATCAAAGAGTACAAAATGACAAAAGAATGGCTATTAATTTAGATCTTAAATGTCCCCCAAAGGTTCATATGTTAAAGACTTTGTACCCAGGTTGGCCATTAGTTCAGTGGTTTTGCTCTTCCACATGCTCAAGCCATGAGGTGCTACCTTACCACAGGCTCAAATGAATTGGCCAATACACTATTGACTGTAACTTCTGAAACCATGAGACACATTAAATCTTTGCTTTTTCTCTTTTTTCTTCTCCTCTCCCTTCTTCTCCCCTCCCCTCCTCCTCCTCTCCTCTCCTCTCCTCCCATCTCTTCTTATCTGTTTTCCTCTACTCTCCTCTCCTGAGGCTCCTTGCACCCCTTCCCATTCTGTCTTTCTGTTCCTTTCTTTTATTTTCTATTTTTAGGATGGAGTCTCACTATGTTGCCCAAGCTGGTCTTGACTAGAGGACTCAAATGATCTACTGCCTCAGTTTACTGGTGTGTCACCATGCCTTGTGTATTATAGTGGAAAGCTGACTAACACAAGGACTTTAAATCCCCAGACATTTATGGGCATGTAGCCAACTAAGAAAACAATTTAGCTTTAAATACAAGATAATTTTATGAAACAGAATGAATAATTTAACATGTAGAACAAGAAACCTAGAAGGAAAACACCAAGAAAAATGAAGAATCCTTCTCAAGTAGTAGGACTGAGCCCTGATATTTGAGAATATTCATGTATTTTGTGTATGTCAGTGGCAATTATATATTTTAAAATTGTCAAGTTCTCTTAATTTCTTATGGTCAGATCTATTAAGCTCATAAAGCAGCACTTTTTCAATAAGGATTAATATGATATTATTCAAGAAGTATTGAATATGGAGTTGGAACATTAAATATGTGGCCAAACATTTTCACTTGCTCATCTGTACTTTTAGAAATTATCAAACTTCTTTTATTTTTACCACCTTTCAAAGGGTGGACTTCACCAGGAGATCTTTAGTAGTGTTTCAACACTACTACTTTAGTATGTTAAGTGTTTGCTGGTCATTTATTATTATCTAATCATTATTAATCATCTATAGTTTAAAGGCAAAGAATGGAATCTATTTAAATTGAGATGATCATACAATCAATATGTCTGAGAATATTTTCCTCACCTATGTGTATAAATATCACTTAGAGTTCCTTGAAGAGATTTTAACATAAACGTCCTTGCCTTGATTTTGCTAGAAAATAATTTTACTGCAATGTGCAGTAATTTCTTCTTACCCTTTGTCTTATTAATAGTGAAGATATCCTATCTAAAACAGTGACACCTGGTGGCTCCCAGTGAGTGTTGCAAAGTTACTGTATATTTTTATGAGCATGTTTGTTACATGTAATGATTACATTCATCTTGGGAATTGGTGTATATACACATTGAATCTTGACAATTTTAATATAAATGAGAGCTATTAGTGAGATAAAACTCCATGAGAAAACAAGACCGTGCTCAAAGCTATGTGTTTTAGAAAATATGCTAATACTTGCACATGCATATGGTAGTGCATTTCAAAACTGTGAAATAAATTCAGCTATTAAAAGATGAAAAACAAACATAAACATATCTTGGTCCACTATTAATTTTTAATCATGTAATATAAGTGGGAATTTTTCATATTACTGTAATTTTATATTTATTTTTGTATCAGACATTTGAAAACAGGTAATTCTGATTTGAGATGAAATAATATATTTGTAGGAAAAAATCCTGCAGTAATCCCTTATTTTATCAGAAATGAGGTAAAAGTAATAAGGACAACAAAGCTTTCCCAGTTAAGGAATTTTTAAGACTCCTTTCATTAAGACATTTATATTTTGGAACCATTTTTTTTCTTTTGCATATACCAACTCAAACTATTGAATTATGGTCTTTGCTGAATGACTATAACTTCTCTCATTCCTACCATTTCAATTTTCCAAAAGGTTTTAAATTATAACTGAAATCACTCTAACGTCATAAAATATCTTAGGTCCCTGTGAAGTCCTCCTGATTTGTACAATGCCAATAGTGTAAGAACAAAGATATATGTTCAATAATTCTTACTGAAACCAGTCATTCTGATTCTTCTTTATTTATCATTGCGGCAATTTTTATCTCCACTCAAAAGTAACCAGTGTTTTATATAATCTTTTTCCTTCCAAGGTTAAACTTTCTTTCCAGTTCTTTTCCTCCATTTTCCAATACTTCCTTGGGGAACTTGCTCCATTAGTTACACATTGCCTTTCCACACTTTTCAATCATTTGCCTTTCATTTGATTTAATTTTTCAGCTTTAAAAGTACATCTTATCCAAAGTCAGAAACAAATCAACTAATTAAATAGGCAACCAAACAAGCAACCAACAATAAACAAGAAACTACTTGATTCAAAAGTGGATTTTATTTTCTTACAGTTACTGAATTCTAAAATGTAACCAACTTTGTACTCCTTCGTTTGTATAACCTTAATCACAGCTAATTTAATGCCCATACTTGTAACTCCCCGTAAAGTTATTTTTAATATTTTTATTGTTTTAGGCTTTACATAGGTAAAGATAGACATTCATTTTATTTAAAAATGTATGGTTTGTCTTTGACCCCTAGTTCTGTAGTTTGTAACAAGTGCTACATTCAACTTTTTTTCTACTGTGAATTTCATACATGAAAATACTCCTTTAAACATGTTTCATTTACATTATCAGATTTACTTGGTTTTTCACTTGTGAGACACACTAGTGGACCTAGTGAATAATGAATGTCCTAAATCCATCAGATTTGACACAGAATGATGATGTGGTCATTTCTTATTAGACGGGCACTGCAAGGAGAAGATCCTCCAAATATCCTGGGAGAGTGATTTTGATTTGCTTATTAATTTTTCTCATTAGGCATCATGTTCAATTCATTCCCTGTTTATTTTTCCCCAAACTGAGACAAAACTTCTACCCATGAGAAAATAAATCTCCTCTTGAGTTTTAGCATGAATGCTAAGTTTGGGGGTAGAGAAAAAGGAGAGTGGAAATTAAAGGAGATTGAAAATGTGCCATTCTATGTAAAGTACCAAACACTCTGCTTATTAGTGTGGCATTGGTCAAGACTATTTTCTCATAATTTAGAATATTTCTTTTTCCTGAACTATACCTTATAATTTTTTTCAGTAAAGCAGGATGAACTCATACTATCTGCTACTGCTACAGGCTTACCTCTGGCTAATCGACTTTTTAATAATGTTTTTCAAGTCATTTACATCTTTCAGCATTTTTAAAAAGTAAAATAAGTTGTAAGCAGATAAAAGCACACCAAATATAAACAAAAATTATGCACAACTGACATCTTGATAGTACTAATTCTTAATTCTACTGCAAAATAATCTATGTAGCTTTCCTCTAGTTCAAATAGTTACCACTGCATTTACAAATACTTTTAAAAATTCTTTCAATTTGATTTATCAGATTTGGGTATTCTTTTGACTTTTATTCATAGTAGCAGAATTTAAGTAGACTGTTTTCCAGTTTCCACAATGTCTCCAATAATACTCTCAATCCCTTGTTAGCTCTTCTAGCCCAAGAAGGATTTTTCTTTTATACTAGAACATTTATGTCAATTTTTTTGTTTTTTCCCTAAACAGTAGTGATGAAAAACAACAGGAGGGAATATAGTATAGTGACTCTTACGATGTCAGAATTTAACTCTGCTGTGGTCTTCACCTTGTCTCAGTTTGTAAAGTTTGTCAACTTTTATTTGCAGTTCTTATGTATTTTGTCTTAGTGCCATTCATAATTACATTTCTACGTATTGATATAAATGAATAGCTTTTTAAAAATGTTACATTACTTGAGTGAAAATGAGAAATATCTAACATCTAGTGAACAAACCAAATGACTTGCTGATCTAAAATATTACTTTATAAATAATTCACTTATTTTAAAAATTTTTATTTTGAAGTTTTATCAAATTTCTAAAATTGTACATTGTTACTTCACATATTTATGTTGTACACATATTTGACCACAATTTGTTTTACTTAAATTTTACATTAAATTAGTAAAATGAGTTTATGATTCATAATTTTTCAATTGTTTGAACAATGTGAAGAGTAAACTAAATGTATGTAGTTATGAAACTGATGCAGTTTAACCTTAAAATAATCTAAGTCTAGTATTTTTTAATTTCCTTATTTAAAATTTCACATTTATATGTTTCTTTTGGTACCTAAACATGATGCTTTTTCTTGAAAACTAAATATTTTTGATTATTTCATTATGACTGTACATTGTAGTATTTTTCAATATACTTTAAAACCTTCTCTTATTTGCTTGGTTGTTGAATTTCTAGAAAGTTTGCTTAAAGCGGAAGCTGTTGCTGATGTTTTCTATATTAAGCGTTATTATTAACTTTTTTCTCATCTAGGTGTCAAGTAATACACCTCAGTGTTTAAAATTACACTGAGTTGAAGCAGTATTCGAAGGGGGAAGTATTGTCTCCTCACCACTCTTGCTACTCTTCTTGTACACAATCTACATTGGATGGGAACATTGGACTTCTCAGTCTTGCTAACTAAATAGAATATAAAATTAAATAAACAAACAAAAGAGAGAGCCAATGCAGACTCCAAAGTCCTTTCTCATTGCCAATTGTGACTGTACCACATGTGTGGGTGTCTTGCTCCAGCTGCAGATACATCTGCTAGCGCTTTTTTTGGCATCCTAGTTTTATCCCAGTAGGATTTCTCCAAAATAGCAATCTGTCAGTGCAAATGTTTACAAGCGCCATTTTCTGGAAGACAAGCTGTTTTTTTTTTTCCCAAAAGAGATAACAAACCATTTATGCAAATAAATATTTTTATGAAAATATAAAAGTGTGTTATGGAATATTTCAAACTGTATAGAAAATATTCCAGAAAAATATAGCAAGCATTCCTTCCTACACATGGTTCTACCTGTATCTTTTTATTGCCATATTTCTAGGTCATCTAATCATTAAAATATGGCATAGTAGAAGTCTTTATGTTCTCTTATCTAATCTCATTTTTTCTATCATCTCAGTAGTATGATTCCATGTACATTTTGTTAATTAGTTATATTATTTATTATTGTTTTTGTATAGAAGCTCCCTCTTGTACAGTTCTAATCACATACCACAGTTAACTTTGAAACTTGTGATTTTTTTCTTCATAATTTTTGAGACATGTTTGTGTGTGTATATATATATATTTTTCAAACTTTATCTTAAAATTGCATAAATAGTCCTTGTTTTCCACATCCTTACTTAAAATTATATTGTCAGCTTTTTTTTAACATTTGCTCACTCACTGGATATAAGTGATGGCAGTTGTAACAATAATTTATTGTTCTTGGAGAATTAGTAAAGGTGAGAATTTTTCAGCTTGTTAGACTTTTTGATTTCTCTTCTGTTATCTCTTCATTAAAAGTGCCTTTTTAGGTTTGGAGTTCTGTAGACAATCAAAAACCTACAGGAAAAGATTCTTGTTGCAGTTGCCCTCTTTTGTTCTTGACTTTGATGAGACTGTTTTTGAAGGAAATGATTAACATTTTAGCTTTTTCAAATACTCTTTATCAAGTTAAAGACGTTCTTTTTGAAATGTATTTTCTGAGTTTCTTTTATTCAAGATTGAATTTTGAATATAGTATTTTCAATTGCTTATTCTTTACTGTGATGATTATTTCATTATTTTATCTTTGACTCTTACAAAGTAGCTTTTATCATTTTCCTGATATTAAACTCTCTAAGTCGACAGTATTTTGTATACAATTTTCTCCCACTTATGTGAGAATGGGCTATAGTTTTCTCTGTACTTTTCATCACTAAGGAAGTTGTTTTTCGAAGTATCAGTATCCTCTTGAAAGAGACTTGTAGCTCTTCCTGTTTGTATATTTTCTGAGATAATTAATATACATTTATAATTATTTGAGTTCATTATTTCTATGGAAGCAGTAAAGTATATGCTTAGTATTTAAATTGCCAAAAATTTCACATAAGAACACATAGATAGAAAACACTTGATAGAAAAGCCAAAATCCATGAACACCACATAGACCAAATTAAATGATGAGATAGCCATTAGTGATTCTGAAATATAAGCTGTTGCATAATCAGTATGTGAACAAGAAAAAATAGGATACAACAGAAGGAAGTAGAACATAAATGGAGAAGCAGCCTCAAGTAGCCCATATCCTAATATGCAAAGAAATCCAAGTGTAGTTTGCCATCTGGAACTGTTAGTTTTGCCCAGTTGAAACATGATTTAATGTAAGGAGTTAGCAATTGAGTCCGGAGATTCCAAACATAAACTCATCAGGGCTTCCTATCAGGACAGTATTAGAAACTGGGAAAAAAACTTTTGTGAGTACAGTCCCAGACAATAGAATAGGGACAGTACAGTTGATAGAACAAGAAAATACACATAATAAAAGGAGAATAACAAAGACTAGTAAATCAAAAAAGTATGATCTATATTTTAGAACATGTGACAAAAACCATAGCTTTGGTTGGGTGAAGAAGTTCAAAAACTGTCTTAAACAATGGCTTTTCATTATAAGGCTAACAAGAACAATCTTTCTAGATTAAAAGAGTAAAGAAAATTAGCAAACCTAAAGAAGAAATAAATATTAAATTTATTAAATTTATTTAAAATGTCACTGAGATTTAAAAAAGGAATTAAAAATGCATAAGCTACATATCAAAAAACCAAATACCCTATCCAGAGTAACTAGACATAGTATAAGAAAACTGCTGACCTTTAAAGGAAAATTTAAAAAGAAAAATACCTTTGGACCTCTCTGAAAATAGTGATGTTCCCGGTGCAAAAAAGGAGAAAAGAGAAAGATAATCAACAAGCAGTTAAGTTAAAATTCCGTAGTTCTAAAATGTATTTAGAAATATTGCAAATTCCAGTGGTTATTTTATTTTTAAACATCCAACTGTTGTCTAATAAAATGGCTGAAGACAATGACTAGCCTATTTGCAATTAGCCTTTTCAGCATCTTGATTTTGAGCTTGAATTCTCATTCTCAACTAAAAAGAAACAGAACTTGTTGGATGGATGTATTAATCTTGATATACAAAATGGCACAGATCCATCAATTGAACTTGAACGTGATGACATTTCTTTGATAAATATCTTTGATATTTCCTTTGGCTGTATACTCAAAAGTGAGATTGCTAGATCATACGACAGTTTTCTTTTATTTTTCGAGAAACCATCAAAGTATTTTCATAATGACTGTACTGCTTCATGTTCTTAGCAACAATATAGATTTTTTTTCATAATTGCTATTCTGAAAACTGTATGGTGGTGTGCCATTGGGGGTTTGATTTTTACTTCCCTGATGATTAGTGATGTCAAACGTTTTTCAAATGTCCCCCATTCGTATGTTTTGTTTTGAGAAATGCCTACATTACATAGGTTCTTTGCCACTTTATGGTTTCTCACAGTAAGGTTATTTTCTTGAAATTGGATTGTTTGAGTTCTTGATATGTACTGGTAATGAATATATATATATATATAATATATATATATATATATATATATTCTGGTAATGAATATATATAGCTAATGAATATGTATATTCATATTTTGCTTCTGGATATCCACTTCTCAAAATATTATTTATTAAAGATATTGTCCTTTCCCTATTGTATGTGCTTGGCAACTTTGTTGAGGATCAATTAATTCAAAATGATTAAACTTATTTCTGGGTTCTCAGTTGTTTTGCATTGGTCTTCATGTCTCTCTAATGCCAGTATCACACTGCTTTTAATTCTATAGCTTTATAGAGTATTTGGAAATCAAATTATGTGATATTTGTAGCTTTTTTCACCCTTTGCTATCTTGGGTCTTATATAGTCCATTTTTTTTTCTGTTTCCGGAATTTGATAGATATTGCATTGAATCTGATAAGTACTTTGAATAGTGTGGACATTTTACTAATATGTATGAACAAAATATGTTTCCATTTGTTTGCATCCTCAATTTCTTCTACAAATGTTTCATAGTTTTTATTGTTAGCAGTCTTTTGTCTCTTTAGTTCAATTTACTGCTATGGTTTTGTTGTTATCAATGGTATTGTTTTCTTAATTTTTCTTAGAAAATTTGTTTAGTGTACAGAAACATAGCTGATTTTATGTTGTTTTTATATCTGACAACTTTAGTGAATTAATTCATGGTTTAACAGTTCTCTTGAGGAATCATCAGTAATGATTATAAATACAAAGTATGATCAAAAACTACAGTGAATACTTAAATTAAAAAAGTTATCACAGTGAAAGAAATATTGTCATTAAATCCCTTCAAAATACTCTCATTAACTTCAAACATTCATGTTTCATTCTTGCAACTTTTTGAAGCATTTTTGGAGTCCTCTTCTGTGAGTGCTTTTAATTGCATTGTTGTGGTTGTTTCAAGTCTTGAATGGATTAAAAATGTTTACCTTGCACGATCATTTTGGTTTTGAGAAAGACCTAGAATTTACACAATACCAATTCCATGAATAAAGTGGATGAGCACATATTGTAATTTTGTTGACAAAAACTGCTGTAAACATTGTGAATTAATTCAGGACATTAAGGCCTCCAAGACAGTACAACTAAAGACACTCACAAAAGAGGATTTTCAGAACTACTTCAAAAAGTGCCAGGAATCATAAGTATGTTTGAAGTGAGGAGGGGCATTTTGAGAGGCACTAATGACAATGTGTCTTTTATTATGACTAATATATATATAACCCTATGTATGATTATGTGTCGTGTACAAACAAACAAAAAAAACACTTTTTCCTTTCAAACTTAGGTGACATTTATTTTTCTTACCTAACTGCTCTAATTGGTACTTTTTTACTACACTAAATATATCATCAACAATGAGAATCACACTTTTGTTCCTAATTTAAGGAAAACTTTCAGCATTTCACTGCTGAGTATAATTGTGAGTTTGTCAGATACGGAATTTACGTATATGAAAATGTTGAAATACATTCCTAATTTGAAGTACATTTTCAACCATGAGGAATATTCAATTTTGTCATTTTTAAACAATTGAGGTAATCATATGTGTTATTGTTTGTGTCTAGATGTCTCACCAAAGCCTCCTGCACTTTTAGATGGGGCTTTTTTTAGAGGTAGCTAAATCTAGAGTTTGTGATTGGCTCATGGCTTGATGCTAGGTTTAAGGGTGCTGGGATTAAGGCTGAGTGATTGCTGGATCAGTCCACTGATTGGATTGGACTACCCTGATCCCAGCAGTCTGGATAAGATAAAAAGGACAAAAAGAGGCTTGTTTTCCCCTTTTGCTTTTGTTGCTTTTTCTGTCTTCCACCGCCACGAATTGTAGCCCCTCTGCTACACCAGGCTGCCTTAGAACCAGCCAATTATGGACCAAAGTCTCTATAAACTGTGAGCTAAATAAACCTTTCCTCCCTTAATTTTTGGCATCAAGTATTTTGTCTCAGCAATGAGACAAATAGATAATATTATTTTATTGATAATTCTGTAAATGTAATGTTTCATATTTATTGATTTGTGTATGTTGAACCTTTCTTGCACCCCTACTCCAGGGATAAATCTAACTTGATTAGGGAACATAATATTTTGTTGTGGTGTTGAATTTGCTAGGCTAGTACTTTGTTGATTTTTTTGCATCTATGATCATAAGGGATATTTCCCTTTTCTTATAATGTATTTGCCTGGCTTTGGTATCCGTGTAAGTCTGGTTTTATAACTTCGCTTTGAAAGCAATCTTTTGGAAAACTTTGAGAAGGATTTACATTTATTCCTTTTAAATGATTGGTAAAATCATCTAAGGAAAGCCATCAAAACCAACAAGTCCTTCTATCATCTTTGTTGAAAGATCCTTTGTTATTGTTGGCTTGCTTTATTATTAATACAATCTACTTATCCATTATGACTCTTTATGATTCAATCTTGTTAAATTTATATGTCTCCAGAAATTTACTGATATCTTCTAGATTATCACATATTAGTGTACAGCTGCTCATAGTAATTTCTTACAGTTGTACCTAATCCCTTTGTATTTCCTTGGCATTATTGTAAAGTCTCATCTTTCACTTAAAATTTTGAGTCTTTTAAGTTTTCCTTGACTCAATTAAATTGTTTTTTAATTTCTTTTATCCTTTGGAAACCTGATCTTAATTTAATTGATGTTTTCTATTTATTTTCAAAGTGCCTGTTTGATTGCTGTTCTGATCTTTATTATTTTCTTAATTTTATTGAATTTAGATTTGTCTTGGTTACTTTTCTCTTGTTGCTGAGACAAAGCACCTGATAGCCAAAGTGAAGTAAGGAAAGGTTTATTTAGCTTACAGTTTCTGGACATTTCAATCCATAATCAGCTGGCTCCAAGGCAGGGTGGCATGGCACTGGGGCAACACTTCAAGGCAGCAGCCAGAGAAAAAGGGAGAAAACAAGCCTCCTCTCCTCCCTTATATTGTACACAGGCCACCCCCACTTCAGGAGGGGTCTAACACTCACAAAATCTCCTTGCCCTCCTTTTTGCAGGATGAGGATGTCTACAAAGTAAGAACCCTGGCTCCCTGCTGAGTCTCTCAGTTAAACTTCTAAACCTCTCAAGTTGACACAATGTATCAACCATAATAAGACTTAAGATTTTCCTTTTTTTCCTGGTTCCTTAAAGTGTAAATAGCAGTGTTCTCAGATATTTCATTGTTATTAATGTAGGCATTTATAGATTTTATTTTTATTTGTCTCAAGATTTTCTTTTCTTTTTGGAGGGATGTGGATCTGGGAAATGAACTGAACACCTCACTATAGTGCTAACAAGTACTGTATACTTGATATTATACACCATCTCATCAAAAATATTTTTTGGAACTCTTAAAACTTTGAATGTTCTGGAATGTGGAGTTTAATTCCAGCATTTTTTTCTATTTTACTTCTGCTATAGATTTTGAATTTTATATTATTGTGATCAAAATGATATTTAATATGATTTTAGACTTCTTCAATTTGTTCAGAATTATTTTATAGCATAACATGTTTTATCCAGGAGACTGTTCTATGCGTATTTGAAAATAATACATATTCTTCTGATGGATAGAATGTATTTATGTGCTTATGTATATATAAAATATACAAATGTCTTTTATGTTCATTTAGCCCAGAGTTTTATGTTTACTGTTTTCTCATTGATCATGTGTTGGGAGGATCATTTTTGTTGTTGTTGAAAGTGTTGTATTGAAGCCACCACTAATAATTCATTACCATTTTTCACTTCAGTTCTATTTATATTTGCTTTATATATTTATGCCTTACAGTATTGGGTCCCTATAAATTTACAATTGTTGTTTCCTTGTGATTAGTTGAGCATTTTATCATTTTATAGTAACATCTTTGTTTTTTGTCACAGATTTTGATTGAAAATCTACGGATTTTGACTTTACAGATGCACCTAATCTCTTTTAATTCTTGTTTGTGGTGTTATATTTTCAGCCCCTTCTCTTTTAGCCCATATGTCTGGTTCAAAATAAAATGAGTTTCTTTCAGGCAGCAGTTACTAGTGTCTTGTTTTTTACTCGACTCAGTCATTTTGTGTCCTTTGATTGCAGAATATAGTCAATTTACATTTATTATATGATTGATAGTTACACTATTACTGTTGGCATTTTGTTGTTTTCTGATTTCTGTTCCTTGACTTCTCCATGTTCTTAGTGACTTTATAATTTTGTCCTTATAGTGGTAGGCTTTGATTTGTTTCTCCACCCTTTTTGTGTGTATTACAGGTTTTCTTTTTTCTTTGTGGTTACAACAAGGCATGCAGAAAGCATTTTCATCTATTTATGCTATTTAAGTATTTTTAATCTATCAAGTAGACCTGCTGCTTGGAATCATGGGAGTGGGCCTAGACTCTGGGCTCTCAAGCTTAAGTATGGATATGAGTCCATGGGAACTGATTTGGTCTGAGTATGCACATGCTAGCCTGTAGCATGGGTCTGCAGGATTGGGTCTGGAACATGACTCCACTGAACTTTTTCTTTATTCATTGACAAGAGGTGCAATAAACTGTATTGAACCAGTTTTCTAGTTCTACTTGCAATTCTCTTTTTCTTATTTCTTTTGTTAACTTTTTCTTCTGGTTTACATAACATTGCTTCTTTGAAAACATTAAGTTTTTTCTTTTGTTAAAGAATGGAAATCATGTATATTATATTGTTGAGTGCCTAAATGTTTTAGTAGTATTATCACCTTGTGATGAAATTTCTTTTGTCTTTTCTTTTTTTCCTATTTGCTAAAATTCTGCTAAATTTCATGTAGAACAACATGTTTCTTTTGAGTTGCTGCACTATACTATATATTAAACTTTGCTAAGGTGCATTTAAAATAGCCTTTACACTTGGGTTACTTTAGGCCTACTTCATATGTGTGGTATTTTGTCTTTGATTCCCTACAGAAAATTCCTGGCACCTGTATTTTTCCAATATGTTTAGTTGAAATTTGGCTGTCACATGGCTTGCTTCCTACATGATAAATACCTTTCTACAATGATCTCAAAATATTACAGATCACTGACATACCAACAGCTTCTTCAGCTAGTCAATGAAACAGTAAACTAGATTTTGCTATGATATGGCTTTATAAATGTAGTTGACAATCTCGATTTATTTGAGATTACCATTTTGAAGTTATTCAGGTAGGTTGACATGGATGCATTAAGCTTTTAAAAGCAGAGAGTCTTGGCCCAGGGATACAGCTCATTGGCACAGCACCTGCCTGGCAAGTGTAAGGTCATGAGTTTGAGTCACAGTACCAATAAATAAATAAATAAATAAGCAGAAAGCTTTTCCTGCTTTCTGCATAAACACATATTTTGTATGGTTTCGAATAAAGCTAATGAAATTGATATTAATTGCTAATGAAAACCATATTTCAAAGAACATTGGCATCCTCTAGAGGTGATAATGGTCATTGACTTTAAAAAAAAAAGTTTCTGTTCTACAATCATAAAAATTTACTTTTCCCAACAAAGAACTTGGAAGAAGGCCCTGACTGAAGACAAAATCCAGACCTGTAACTTTCCTCTTTATTTCCACCTTCAGAACCTAAAAGGAGAATTTAATTTTATCTTAGATAAAATTATTTTTTTTCTAATTTTACCTGAACCACAAAAATTATGAGACAGTTTCCTTTTTATTGCTGAATGTTTGCTAATTTTTAATTTAAAATATAAGTTCTTACTCAATTGAAAAATAAAGCACTACCAAACAATTGTTCTGTGTTGGACCTTGAGTAGTTTCACCCTGGATATTAGAGCTTGATATTTAGGCAAAGACTCAAAGGGACACAAGAAGATTAATGGAGTGCTCTTCTGTACAGATGTGTGCTTTTGGTTATTATGCACTGCACATTCAGGCTGCTTTAGCCATCACAAACTCTGATTTCTAATTTTTCAGTTCACCAGCAGTGACTTTGCCTGGTTAGACTCTTCCTTCTTATGTTGAAATCATTAAGAGCTTCCACAGGAAATGGCTAGAGTAACAGTTATTTTTTTCTTTCAAATATCTTACCCCTATGTTTAATATTTGAAAATATTGAAAAGTAAAATATGCTATAACCAAATTTTAAATTTAAGTAAACACTGATTCATGAACTGTGCTGTCCCAAACCTGAGATGATTCAGAACGATGCCTAGAAAATGAGAGAAGAAGGCCTATTATAGTGAAAATATGGTTGTAAAGCAAAGATTTCAGGTGTTATATTAAGTTGGTTTGCTTTATCCTCATAAAATGTCTCTAGTTATAGTTATAAGTTGGTTGGCAGTTTTAATTGCTTGGCCTTCGGTTTTGCTTTTCATTAATAAATGAATTTATAAATAATAGCTCAAGATTATTTTTGCTTATCTTTGCAAATAAAGATTAAAGTCAATTAAGAGACTTCAGTAGCTTTTTCTTTGGAACAATCTGTCAGTCCTGATCTCAGTTTTAATTTTACAAAAGCTAATGATTCAAGTATTTTGTCAGATCTATAATTGTTTATAAGAGGAGAATTAGTATGAAACCATTTTCACTAATATATCCCAAATTGGAACAAGGTTTCACCATTTTTTCAACAATAAATACTGTTACTCTAGATGTTTCCTACCTGAGAGCCTCAGGTAGAATATTCTTATTTTTCCTGAATATTGCTTTTTAGCTGTTTTTCTCATGCTGGTTTTGAACTACTGGATTGTACTAACTTAGGTGATTGCATGAAAATCTTAAAGACATCTACTAATTAATGTTTTCTTTTTTTTCCAAAGAAAATCCAATGCTAGTGTCTCACTTATCCATAATATAATAATCAATTATAATTTTTTTTTTTTTTGCAGCACCAGGGATTGAACTCACGACCTTGCACTTGCCAGGCAGGCACTTAGACCACTGAGCTAGGTCCCCAGCCCCATCAATTATAATTTAAAAATTCTTTTCTAGTCTTATTTTTTAGTATTTAAATTTTCTTTTATTCTAAAATAAAGAAGACTTTTTAAAAATAAATTCTTAAAGCAAGCATTGTTACTGTGTGTCAATTTCTCTTCTCAAAAGAACAGCTTATCTCTTAGTCCTTCCCTCAGGTCTTCTACTTTCTTTAATAGGTATTTTTTAAGACAGGTTCTGTGGGTGGTCACATCTCCTGTTATTGTGTGTGTCTACAGCTGAAAAGCATTTTTATTGTGCTCCCTTCTGAAAAATATTATCCTTGGATATAAAATTATATGTTAGAGTTATTTTCTTTTAGTGGTGTGAAGATATTACTCCATTCAGTTTTGGCATGTATTGTTGCAAATGAAACGTCCACTGTCAGCGGGTTGCTCCTTTATTGTTAAAACTGTCTTTTTTGCTTAATGTAAAACATTTTATCTCATTCCTAATATAAACTATTTTTATTATGCTGTACCTGGGATATAAGTTCGTTCATTTATTTATTATTAAAAATGCACAACTAAAAATACATCCTCTTCTCCTGTTTTGGAAAAATTAAATATATTTTTTCTTCTCCTTTTTTATTTTCTTGTGTTTAAGTTTTCAATGAATGTTGGCAACTTTCAGTGTATTTTCCATGGCTTTTTTCCCTATACTTCTTTATTAGCATATGATAGTCATACATAATAAATATATTCCTAGTGGGAAGTTGGTACTTGTGTGTATCACATCTTGAACCATTTTACATCTACTTGCTCTCACCTCCCTCTTGTCTGATTCCCATTCTCAGATCGTCTTTCCATGTCTCTTAAGATTTTTTTTTCAATTTGTAGATCTTGATTGTGGCTGAGTTCCTTTTATTACATTTAATCTTTCTCTTTTCTTTGTGATTTCAACCAGACTAGACATTCACAAAGTTTTTTTGCTTGAAAAATGATTTTTTATCATGAATGAAATATATCTTACACCATCATTTTTAACACTTTTTCCTATTAATGTGGCCTCATACATTTACTGTACAATTAAATGTAATTTGGTGATATATATATATATGAAAAATATATAGTTTTCAAAAATATTTTCTGCAGTATTACATGTATATAATTTCATCTGATGTAAGGTAAAATACTCAGTATGATTTTGTTTAAAATTTTCCTGATACTAAATTCTTTGTTTTGATTTGAAATATTGATTTTCAAATTTATTTGAAAGAGATGAGGTGGTTTTGTTTGTTTGTTTGTTGCTCTTTGTTTTTTGGTAGATTTTTCCTCACTTAAATTCAAAACCTAATGTTCTGTGTTTGCATTTTTTGGCCTTGTAGTAATATGGACAATATGGCAAATCTAGGGAAGTGAATATGGAAAATCCCTCTATCTACCATTACTCGGTTGAATGCGAAGTTATTCCAGTAGCATTTAGTAGTAATATTTTTCAGCTTCCACACTTAACACTGGAGGTCCAAATTTAGTCTTTCGTTGCAATCTATGACTAATCTAACACTCCATGTTGGCAGGGGTACTGTCAGATCCATCTTTTCTACAGAAACAACACAGTGCCACCAATTTTTACAATGAAAAGGATTTGGCAAGTCTATGAATTTGTTGACACATTTGCTAATTTTATTTTTATTTTGTCCTTATTATAAAGATACATGCTATGTATTTGATTTATCTGTTTTTATATTATAAAGATTTTGCCTTACAACTAGTGTTTGAAACACAAATTCCTTTTACCATCAAAGATTTAATTTTGAGAATAAAATTATCATTAAATAATGTTGATGGAGTTGGCATGTTGTGTTTGTGTGAAATAATGAAAACTATTCTTGACTTCCTTAATGTTGGGGTTTTTTTGTTTGTTTGTTTTGTTTTTGCGGCACCGGGGATTGAACTCACGACCTTGCGCTTGCCTGGCAGGCGCTTAGACCGCTGAGCTAGATCCCCAGCCCTGTCTTTGAGACAGGGTCTCACTATGCTGTTCAGGCTAGCCTTGAGCTCACTTTGTAGCCCAGGCTGCTATCACACTCACAATGATCCGCCTGTCTCAGCCTCCCGAGTGCTGGGATTACAGGCGTGAGCCACCACGCCCGGCTGTGTTAGGTTTTTGTTAAAGTCATCACAGTTTAGAAAAATATCACTCTCATTTTATTCAAAGAAGCTAATTTTCTAAGGAAATGTACTTATTAATGCATATAATTTTCAATCGATTAGGCTGACTATACTCACTGGCTGTGCTTTCT
>RJWT010017673.1:0-19235 GCA_004365215.1 Cuniculus paca | reverse complement strand
CAAAAAGGAGGGAAGAAGAAAGAGTCTAAAGTCCACAAACCCTTCAAAGGCACGCCTCCAGTGACCTAACCTCCCAGGAGACCTCACTGTTAAAGATTTCACCACCTCCCTGTAGAGCCATCGTGGGGACGAAGTCTTTAACACATGGGCCTGGGAGACATTTAAGATCTGAACTGGAGCACCACACTATTACAGATGGCCAATGGGGTCAATAAGTTGTATGAATGCACTATGAGTGACCCTGAGCCATAAAAATGAAATCTACAACTCTTGCTTTCACTGAGTACTGGGCATCTGTACCACACCGCTCTGGGAGGGCACATTCGAGTCTGGGACTGTGTGGAATTCTGAGCAGCCTAACACATATGTGCTTACTTGGAGTATGAATTCCACCTCTTACCAAGTGTTACTCAATCCTCAGAAAAGCAGTTCCAAGAATGCTCCATTTCTGGTTCTTACTGGGGATCAAACTCACAACCTTGCACTTGCCAGGCAGGCACGTAGGCCACTGAGCGAAATGCCCAGCCCTTCGCTTTTTGAGACAGGGGCTTGCTATGTAGTTCAGGCTGGCCTTGAGCTCACTTTGTAGCCCAGGCTAGTTTCGAACTCACAACAATCCTCCTGTCTCAGCCTTCCGAGTGCTGGAATTACAAGTGTGTGCCGCCAGGCCTGGCCCCTTTTCTGGTTCTTAATTATCATTTAAGCATAGTGGTTAGGAACTGAAAGACTATACTAAATCTGTAATAGCAAGAGTAATATTGGATGGAAGGAGCCTTGTAGGGAAAGAAAGAATATCATGTGCTTGCACTCTTATGAAAAACTTGGCACTGTACCTTTGGCTTACAAGCATTATGCCATAAAAATCCTCAAGACAATGAAATAAGTCAAAGTTTCCCCATTTTACAGATAAAGAACTTGAGGCTTAAAATAACAACACACTTAAGGTTCCTCAGTTAAATATGATGATTGTATTCTACTACTGTGAAAGTGATCTCTTCTTGAAATTTACCCTCTGACCACTTCCTTTCTTTAGTATTTTGAGGACTAACAATATAGATGTTCTTTTTTTTTGTTTTTCAGCACCAGGGATTGAACTCACGACCTTGTGCTTGCCGGGCAGGCGCTTAGACCGCTGAGCTAGATCCCCAGCCCTGGTGTTTTTGAGACAGCGTCTCACTATGCCGTTCAGGCTGGCCTTGAGCCCACTTTGTAGCCCAGGCTGGTCTTGAACTCACAACAATCCGCCTGTCTCAGCCTCCCAAGTGCTGGGATTATAGGCGTGAGCCACCATGCCCGGCTTAGATGTTCTTTTGGAAATAGTAGAGTAGTGGCAGTTAAAAATATTGGCCCTGAAAAGGCCATGTATATCATATATATATATGATAGCTATACTACTAATCTCTGTTAGTTCATCAAAAGGAACAGTTTGTGCTTTCATTGTTTGATTGTTTGATCATTTTTTATGCCTAAACCTTATAATCTGAACAACCACTTTAAAGATAACAATATGCAATATGTTAACTAGCATTAATTTCCTATTTTGTTTTGAAATTCTCTATTATGGTTTTTATTCTTTTTTTTTTTTTGCTGTTGTTGCTGTTGTTTTGTTTTGTTTTTTAAAATAAAGTTTTAAAAAATATTGGCCTGAAGCACCCACCTCAAGGGTTCCACCTCACTTCTATAAACAAACTTCAAGCAACTTACTTATCATCTAAAAACCTTGATTTTAGCATTTATCAAATGAGGTAGTACCTATTTCAAACATTCCATGCATATGTAATACCCCTTATAGTTCCTAACATATGTTGAACAAATGATAGTTTCACAAATTATTATTATGAAAGTTTTGTTCAGTTTGACAAATTCTTGTAAATTGCAATGAATACTGAAGTTCTACTCTTTTATTTGCCACATAAGTGTATGCTCAAATTAAGCTTGAACCTAAAAGCGTTTATCTGACTGAAAGATAAAAAAGATATGAATAATACAAAAGATAAAGGCAAAGTCAAGATCTAACCCTGCTAGTTTAGAACCTTATTTTCAATAGATCTTTCTTTTCCAGAGCAATGAGCAACAAAATCACATTACTGAAAATCACTTATGTGTTGATGGAACTAATTACCTAAGTAGAAATTCATATATGTAGAACTACAGAACTACAACTCAATGAGGGAAATAGTCAAATTGGTATTTGAATCACATATACAAAGAACTGCAATTACTTTTTTTTTTTAGTGGTCCTGGGGAATTTTAGTGGTGCCCAGGATCTTTGCACTAAGCTACATCCCCAGTCCTTTTTCTTTATTTATTTTTTAAATTTTGAGACAGAGTCTTACTAAGTCATTAAGTTGCCTAAGCTGGGCTTGAACTTGCAGTCTTTCTGCCCCAGCCTCCCAGAATGCTGGGGTTACAGGCATGTACCACCACACCCCACTGAATTTCAATTACTTAAAATTTTACTGACTCTTGTCCTTTTGAAATAGCTATTTTGTTACTACATTGATTTAGTATAAATAACCATAAACTGGGTACACAGACTGGCAAACAGACTTCTAAAAAGGACAAAATGATAAAAGCACAATCCATCACCAGCTAGTTGGTAAATAGAATAATTTCATTTTGGTTTTGTTTGCAGTACGTGCTATTGCTATATGGAAGTAGCAGTTTTAGGTAAAAGTCAATTTCCCATTTTGCCACTTTCACTGGGGGAGAGTCTGACTAGAATAAGAGAAGGGAGCAAGAAGCAACATTTCTTGAGTGCCCGCCTGTCCCGTCACAACAGTATGTAACCCATGCGCATAGCTCAATGAATTCCAACCCATACCTCTCCAACGCGAGTTTAGGGAAATTAATTTCCCTAAGATTACTTCAACTAGTTAGGGACAGGGATGGGCTTAATCCTTTTTTTTTTTTTTGCCATATCCATACCTCATCATGCTCCTTTGCACTGGTTCCAAATCTAGTAAAACGAGTACACAGAGAGGAGTTCAAATCACTTTAGATCAAGTAGTACAGAAACTTAACTTTGTTTTCATGTTTTAGCTTTGCTTGACTGAGCCTATCCCAGCACATAGCATAATACCAAACAAAAAGGCAAGTGCCCTTAGTGAAGAAGGAGCGCCTGTGGGTCCGACACAGGCTGGCCTTTCACATGATCACAGCCACTCGTGAACACCCTCCAAAGGAGCGCATACGTGGTGTTATTTCTTTCCCTGCTGATCACGCACTGGAAAAACTGTGCCTTTGATTTATAAATATGGACTCTGAAAGGTGATGCCTTGATAGTAACTGATTATAGCATTGTGTGTGTTTGTAGTATTTATTAACTTGAGTTAAATTGTTTTTAGAATTTATACATTAACTATGGTAATGATAATCATACAGGGTCGGAAGGTTGATCAAGTGTTTTATCTGAGAATATGTGCTTGTAAAATTAGGTGTGCAGTGCAATCTATGACTATGTGATATTTGTTAATGATCTTTTATTAAGTGGAATTCCGCTGGAGCCGTGTGATAGGCAGCGTGCAGCGACTAGAGTGAAGCCTGACTAAAGAGATTATTTACCACAGAGTTTGGCAAAGAGTTGTCAGAAATGGAAAAGCCATAAATGATTCAGTTCATGTTTATATTTTTAAAGAAACCCATTTATTAAATTTCCTAAATGTTCTAATTCTTTAGCATGGTACATACTTTCGGGTAAGGTCCTCATTTCAAAACAGTCAATTCTGGAAGACAAATTCCCTGATCAATATGGGTCATGGTAACAGGGATCTGTAAGTTTTGTTTTCTCTCTTTTCATCAGATGCTACAAAGGATTTTGTTGTTCTTGTTCTAGATACTTCTGGACATCATGTAAATGCATCAGATATGTATCCAATCCCCAATACCTTAGAATATGGAAACAGAACTTACAAAATAATTAATGCAAATATGACTTGGTATGCAGCAGTAAAAACCTGCCTAATGCATGGAGCAGAACTTGTCAGCATTGCAGACCAGTATCATCAGTCCTTCCTCACTGTCATCCTCAACCGGCTGGGACATGCTCACTGGATTGGACTGTTTACCCCTGACGTAGGTGTCCTAAGTCCTTTAGAACATCTTTGCATAATTGAGTTTCACATCTACCTCCTTAGTGACAAGATGTAGCCACTGAAATTAGCACAGAAAATAACTTCCTAATAATAATGTAAATGTAATGTTTAAATAGTTGGTTAATACAAAAACTGCTAACTAACCTTAGGAGCAGCCTATATCTTCAAGAGTGCCTGTCTTTCTGGGGTAAACATTAACTTGCTTTATTTTTAGACTTAAAGCTCCTCTTAAGTTCCCTGAGTCCTGCCACATCTATGCTTCAGAACACTTCTTGAACTCAAGCATTACATTGGGGTAATTTGTTACATATCAGGGATCCCCAAGAAAAATGACTCATGCTTCCTGCCTAGAAAGTAAATTGTTGGGCTGAGGATTTAGCTCAGTGGCCTAAGCAGCGTCTGCCTGGCAAGTGCGAGGTTGAGAGTTCAATTTCCGGTGCCAAAAAAAAAAAAAAAAAGAAAGAAAGAAAGTAGATTGTTAATTCAGTACCTCTTGAAATTTAACATGTGGGGTTTGGGTTTTGGTTTTTCTCCTCTGATAGTGGGGTTTGAAGGGTAAGATTTTTGTTTTGTTTTTTGGCATTTTTAAATAAAAGTATTACACAAACTAGTGATAAGTAAACTAAATTCTATTCTGAACCTTAGTTCTACTCCCTTGTAAACAGTTTCTTGTATATCATCTAGAAATTACCTGTGTATCCACATTATGCACATGTAATAGAGGAATATGTACACTGTGTTTTGAACACAAATGAGATCATACCACGTATGCACTCCTTAAATTTGCTTTTCTATTTAATGTTTTCATAATTTTCCTCCTGAGCACATAAAAATCTCATGCATCCTCTGGAACAGTAGGATATAAGAATATACTGTGCCACAATTTATTAAGCCATTCTCCTGTGAATGCATATTTGCACAACAAAAAAGTGTTTGTACAGAAGTGAAATTGCTAAGCACACTTCAACTGTAACAAGTACTGCCAAAGCATCCTCCAAGATTTGCACCAATTGCACACCATAGAATAACATCTAGTTTTTGAGTTTTGTTTTTGTTTTTTTGTTGTTTTTAAGACAGGGTCTTGCAGTGTAGTTTAGGTTGGCCTTGAACCTACTATGTAGCCTAAACTGGCCTCAAACTTCAGCAATTCTCCTGTCTCAGCCACCCAAGTGCTGGAATTACAAGTGTGAGCTGCCATGTCTGGCATGATAGCTAGGTTTTTTCACATCCTTACTAACACACAATATTATCAAAGTGTTCATCTTTGCCAGTGGGATGGGTGAAAGAATGGTATTGTAGTTTTCATTTTATTTTTGTATCCAAAAAATGTTTAAACTTTATGCAGTCAATTTTGCTGGGCGGTATCTGAATTTTGTATGATTTAGATTCTCCATAACCAAATATATAACAAAAACTTAGCTAAGTTTGCTTTAACATTTTTATGTTTTCAATCTTATGTTTGAATCTTTGATCAATCTAGAATTTATTTTGGTATGAAGAAACAAGGTTTTGATCCTACTTCCCTCTGATTATTTACTCAGAAATTATGGTAGCAAGAAGCCAAAGATTCATAAAAGCCAAAAAAAGATGTCATTTATGGCAGATATTCCTTTTTGTCAGGCTGTATTCATAAACTGTCTTATAAAAAAGTATGGAAATAAAAATCTGTGTGGGGAATATGGGATGCTTAGACAGCACTGGGTAATGTCACCAGCAGTTTTGCCAAGGAAATGATGACTCAATTTTCCTCCACAGAATGGTCGTAATTTTGACTGGTCAGATGGCACCAAATTCTCTTTCACTTTTTGGAAAGATGAGGAGCCATCCTTCTTTGGTGACTGTGTTTTTGCTGACACAAATGGACGCTGGCATAGCACAGCCTGTGAGTCATTTCTGCAGGGTGCCATTTGTCATGTACCCACTGGTAGGTACAATTATATTCAACTCAAAAATATGTCCTTTGTACCTATTGTGTGCAAGGCTGCGTTGCACAGTGGGTATGGACATGAGTAGTAAGAAGTCTCTGTGCAGAAGTCTCTGGTCTGGTCAGTGATGTAAAGACAAATAACTATTACACCAGGCATGGTTTTCAAATGGGATGACAAGTGTTGTGTGAGTTCTCAAGGAAAAAATGCGTTCTGTCCATTTGGGGAAGCACAGAATGGCTTCTTGAAGGACATGACAGTGCCGATCAGCCTTGAAACAGTGAGATGTAAATGAGTAACAATAGAACATGGAGAAGCGTTCTTAGGAGAAAATCTTGGACAAAAACAGAGGGATGGCAGGACTGAGTATGTGCGAGGCAAAACTGGTGCTGAGATTTGCCTTATCACAGGTTACAGGTAAGGGAAAGAAGGAAAATCAGACTAGAAACAAACATCAAGAGCATGGTAGAGGACTGTGACTGAGGTTGTGATTAGTTAATGATCGATATTAACTATGCATATGAGAATATATAATATAGCTGGGGCTTTAGCTCAGTGCTCAAGCGCTTGCCTGGTAAGCGTGAGGCCATGAGTTCGATCCGCGGTACCAAAAAAAAAAATTCTTAAAGAATATGTAATATGTATTAATTCTGTTCCTAATGTACTGTAGAACCTGCTCTTCATTTTGAAAACAATAAATTCATTTGAGTGCTTGGGAAGTCTCAGGCACTAATGCATTTAAGCTTCTAAAATTGTAAAAATGGTATCATTAACTCCCTTTGTAAAGAAACCAGCATGTAGGTGATGTGCCTGCAGCCACATGTAGGAAGAGGTGAAGCCAGGATCTCTGCATGGATGTGCCTGACTGCCTTGCTTGCTCGCGGATGTGAAGCTCCTTTATTTTATGATGTGATACTTTATTGAATGCATTATTTTTTCACTTAGGTTTATAAGCAAGGTTTTTTTTTCTAAGTCTATGATACTCAGCACTACATAGAACGTTCAGCACTACATAGAACGTATTTTGTACATTTGGAAATCCCTTTGCCAGCATCGTTTTTGCTGCCACTATTTCCAAGAATCACATTTTCCAGATGTCTCAACCTTGTTGTAAACATAACCCAGTCATGGCTCACACTAAGCCCACAAAACTATGTATTAATATGCCCTGCTATATTTAGGTAAGGATTATTTCTGCCAGAAACGCTAAAAACTGGCTAAAGTTTTATAATCATTTACATTAAATCTAATCTTTCGGAGTATTACCATGAAAATCTTACTACATGTATTTATCTTAGTCTTTCATAGAATGTAATGCAATATTTATTTCAATAATGAACCCCACCTCCAGTCTGAAATCACAACTGGTTTTTCTTCATAGAGACAAAGCTATTCGAACACCCAATGTTGTGCTCAGAAACATCTATTCCCTGGATAAAATTTAAGAATAATTGCTACAGTTTTTCTACAGTCCTAGACAGTATGAGTTTTGAGGCTGCTCATGAATTTTGCAAAAAGGAAGGTAATTCTTTTGTGATGGCAAAATGCTTTTATGTGCTCCTTCTTGACATTTTAGTAAGCAATGTGGTTTCATCATTTGTCTGATTAGTTAGTGACATTAGGAGTAATGAAAAACTACTAAAAAATGCATATTATTGAGTTTCTTTGTTTAAAAGACAGTTAATATATATGTCCAGTTTAGAATTTGAAAACTTAAAATGATTTCTCAGCATATTGTACTTTCAAGAAAAAGTTCCTTTTGAATGCACTTGCATTATGAATTTTTAACGTTCTCTAAAATTAATGCTGCTTTAATTTAAGGACAAGGTGGTAAATTTTAATAAATATGGCTTTACTTTAAAGTTTTAATCAAAAATCATTTATTAATGATGGAAATTTGGGGCTAAGTGTGTATTTTAGTGGTAGACTAGATACCTAGCATGTGTGAGGCTCTCATTGACCCTCCAGAGTCAAGTGTACATGCCTGCACATACACACACATGCACACATACACACACACACCATGTTAAATAATGGAATTGTTTTTGCTCATTATAGCCTGAACTGTACAAGTAATGACATAGAAAACATTTTTTAAATTATATGTATGTGTAAGCACAAATACTTGTTCTTTTGCTATTTTTCTCTTTTTGTAGGATCTAATCTGTTAACAATCAAGGATGAAGATGAAAATTCATTTCTCCTGAAAGAGCTTTTAGCTTTTGGTTCTTCTGTCCAGATGGTTTGGTTGAATGCTCAACTTGATAGTGACAGTAAGTGATTCGAGTAGAGACGAGGAGAGGGCATAAATAAATATATGGCTGTTAAGACTCATAATAATGGCATCTGTGAGCAGAAAATTCTCGTTGGACACATTTAGTGGGAAAAAATAGCATGAATCCTAAAGCCATTTTTCCAAAAACAACATTGTTCTCTTTTTTATGCCCTCTTATCCTTTGAAATAATCCCAGAATAACAGACATCAAAACAAACAACAAGGTTAACTTTGTACTCACTGAGAAGATGCTTGGCTGCAACTCCGTTCACACTCAATCGCAGTGCCCCATAACCATACCGACTTGAAAATACCCCAGGTTCCTAAGTGTTACGAAAGCACAATAAAATTATGGAAATGTTTCAGTGATAAACTGTGCTATTAGAATTCTTATTTTCTACTCATAAAGACCAGAGTTTGTAATAAAATGGGAACACGGTATTCTTTTCTTTATGTAACTGATGGTTATTGAAAGGTACTGCTTATACGGAAAATTATTTTAATTGGCATGGAGAGTTTGTTGCAGTGGTGTACCAGGACAGGGGGGAGCCTACCTTTGCAAGGAATATTTTAATCACTGACATTATTTAGAATTTCTAGCAGATGGTGATAATAAAAAGCAGGCTGACTTTTAGTTAACATTATTGTTAGTTTTAAGTTCTTTTCAGACAGTGCACCCCACGCACACCTTATTGCCTAGGTCCAGGATGAACTCTCCCATTGCCCTACTCCCTTGGTATATTACTGGCTTGCTATTTAAGATGCACTGTAAAATTTCTTTAGAAAGTGAGTCATTTTGTAATGACATAGATGTTAGGACTTCAAAGGATTCTTTCTTTACATTGACTGCTTTCATTTACTAAATGACTTCTTTAAATTGGTTAAAAATTACATGGAACATTTAAAATTTCAAGCCGTTACATTAAAAAAAAATGATACCCTAAATGAACTAAATGAGAACAATACATCTAGTGTAAATGGAGGATTGCTCACAAGGTAACTTGGTTCATACCTGCCTTTTGATGTTGGTTCGTGACTGCGCTTATGGAGGTAGGCAGATGCTTCCAAAAGAATCTCATTAAATTTTGGGGGTGCTTGTTATGGTTCTGCATTTCAGACTTAGGATGTCTCATAACTGTGTTCATCATTCATAGTTAGTCAGTAATTTTTCCACAGATGAAACCATAAAGTGGTTTGATGGAACACCCACAGACCAGTCAAACTGGGGCATTCGGAAACCAGACATGGAGCCCCTCAGGTCCCATCAATGCATTGCCCTGAAGATCCCCGAAGGAGTGTGGCAGTTATCCCCATGTCAAGACAAGAAGGGGTTTATATGTAAAATGGAAGCAGGTTGGTAACATCAGAGGGTAATTCTTCATTTTGATTCTACCCTGACTAATACTAACCCACCACTTCAGCATTTAAAGATTATGTTAAATCCATGTAGTCAGATTATTTGATAAGTTCTGTCATTATCATCTTATTCTACAGCAAACAAGCCAGAGAATATACAGCTCCTTTTTTCACTGATATGAAGGAACAAACCCTGATAAATGCAAAGACTCTATGACATCTTTTGTGACATCTTGGCTGTTAACTGAACAGGCAAAAAGGCAATTTACCTCAAGCAAAGAGAACTAAAATGTAAATCAGCAACTTTCATTTAAATGTTGCTACTCAGACTATTAAAATTCCATCTTCAAGCTGGGCACGGTGGCTCACGCTTGTAATCCCAGCACTCGGGAGGCTGAGACAGGCGGATCGTTGTGAGTTCAAGACCAGCCTGGGCTACAAAGTGAGCTCAAGGCTAGCCTGAATGGCATAGTGAGACCCTGTCTCAAAAAACAGGGCTGGGAATCTAGCTCAGCGGTCTAAGCGCCTGCTCGGCAAGTGCAAGGTCGTGAGTTCAATCCCCGGTGCTGCAAAAAAAAAAAAATTCCATCTTCAGCCTCAAGAAATGGGATCTATATATTTGTTATATGTTTTTGTGAACAAGAAGATGTGATTCTTTGTTGGAAGTGTAATTTGTCATAAAAGTTATATTTGACTTCATCTTTGAATAGTATATTTAGTGTATAGTGATAAAAATTAATTTTAGAAAGGTAAGCCAGAAGATTCAAGTGAGTTGCAAACAACAGCAGAGATTTCTAAAATAGGATGTCAAGAAGCATCTTGAATGGTGGGAAGGTGTTTGTAGTAATCAGAATAGATTCAGGATGCCATTATTATCAGGAAGGAGGGATCGATGTTCCTTGGGCTGCTGGAGAAGTCTTTGGAGATGAGGCTCTGGGATCTCAAAGGATGAAGGGAATTTTAGATGCTGAAACAGAGGAAAAACAAAAGGCCTAGAATGGCCAAAGGCAGCAATGGAAAATGAGTTTAGACTGGAGTATAAGGCTTCCATTTGGGGTAATGGGAATACAGTTGACCAGTGAGGCAGGATCCAACCACAGAGAACGCCAGGCTAATAGGCTGAACTACCTGGTGGAGGAGACAGGACCCCACCATGTGCTCTGTGGATACCTGCAACAAAATTGCACTCACTCAGTGTAAAGATCAGCACGTGTAATCTCAATGATAGAACTTTAAAAGAAGGGTGCAAATGGGAGGAAAGACTCATCAGGCCTTGGAGACAGTGGGAATAAAGGGAAGAAAATCTGTGGGTGTGGGCACCAGTGTTTGAAACCCTAAGTAGCATGAGTATTAATTCTGTGTGAGAAACCTGATTAAAACTAACAAATAGTACCCCCAAGTTATCACCAGTCTCTAAGTATCAAGAACAAATCAGAAACACATGATGTCTTCTTTTACGTACAGAACTTCAAAGCTTTTTACAATACATGACACCTCTTTTATCCTCACAGCAACTTCTCAAGGTAGTGGTGCAGTTAAAACATCCCCACTTTACAGATGAGAAAAATACTTGTCCAAACTGAGGCTCCATCCAGGAGTGTACTGCAAATTTCCTAAATGCTCCTTCTACACCTTCCTTATCGTGAAAATAAGTGTCTTTTAACAGTCTTTTATAAAAAAGTACTTTCACACACAATGATGTTTTCAATCATTTAATGCCAAATTACATCACATTATTTTTAAATTACCAAGGTTTTTTAAAATTGTGATTTGCTATTAATAATGAGAGTGATGTTTCTTACACATCCTTCAGAGTGAGTATAACTAGAGCATCGAGGTGTCTCCTCCTCTTGCAGATGTATTCACTGAGCTTCCTCTGGATCATCATCTGCATCTTTCTCAGGCCTTTACCCAGATCAAAAATTTCAGGGTTCAAGTTTGAGACAGCCTACTTGAAAGACATATATTTGTGTAATAAATCCTAAAACAAGGGCGAGCTCACTTTTTAAATGGAGTGGTTATTCATTTCCCAAGACTCTTTAGGTGACAGAGGTAAGAAGATGCTCATTGTAAAATCCTTGCATGAAGCCAGGTACACTGTCCTTGATGGACAAACTTCACATTAGATCCCAACAAAACTTTATTTTACTTGTATTTCTACTGCACCAAAGTGCTGAGAATTGATGGAAATTCTTTGGCTTAAAAACATGAGGGTTTATTTGTGAGCACTAACAATAAGGGACACGATAAACCCAGGGGCACTGACTTTTCTTCTAAAGGGCTGCAGAGTAAATACTTTTGGCTTTAGGGACCATGTGGTCTGTCATTCTGGTACTGCTTCATGAAAACAGTCATAGACAATGCATAAATGAATGAATTGGCTGAGTTCCAATAAAACATTATTTATAGAAATAAGTGGCCAGATTGGACCCATGCGTCATAGTTTACTGCACCCTGTTATATGTAGTGACATAATTTTGCTGAAAACCTTAATTATAATTTTTCATTGGTTTTAGATATTCGCACTGAAAAGGAGCTTCCAGGAAAAGGTAGGTTGGGATATTTTGATTTTTCTTAGAAATAATAAAATAGAAAGCAACTATGTGACAGTATCTTTGTTACTTCATTGTCACTGAGGTTTTCTGTTTCTTCATCTTCTTTCAGAGCCCAGTCATAGCATCATTCCACTGGCAATCACGCTGACATTGATAATAATCCTGGTCATCTCCACACTGTCCTTCTTCATCTACAAGTGGAGTAGTAACTTCTTCCGGAGACTTGCAGGGTTTGGGAGTCCTTACTATCCTACAACCAACTTGAGTACAGTACATTTAGAAGAAAATATTCTCATTTCTGATCTTGAGAAGAATGACCAATGACAACGAAGCATGACAATACTTCAGCCTTGAAGAAGTAAGGAAGACCAAATGAGTCCCGTCTGTATTTCCCTTTTACCAGATGCCCTTAGAATGTGAATAGTCTCACTACTTTAATTACTCTTAAAGTGATTAACAGTCTTTAATTATAACCACATCACATGGATTTTGATTTATTCATTTCCCTAAACTGATCCATTGTTAAAAAGGGGAATTTCAGAAAGATGGGAGACATTAAAGGAAACTGTAATGTGTGTGAAAACTTACAAACCAATGTGAATAGCAATTTTTGTATTAAGATGTTCTACTAAAATTTGGGGGGAATTTTAAGACTAAGCTGGTGCCTATTCAGACATTTACACCCATTCAATTAAAGAAAGAAGCAGCAAAACAAATTTTAAAATCCCATTTTAGATATGAGAGGAAAAATCTTCTGAGAGGTTTCCTGTTTGTTCTAATTTAATCATTCTCATCACCAGGCTTGGAAGTACTAATTTTTAAATTTAAAACTCACAGGTTCTGAGCTGAGTATGGAGACACATGGCTGTAACCCCAGAGATTCTGCTGAAGCAGGACTGCAAGTTTGAGGCCAGCCTAGGCAATTTAGCAAGACTTTGTCTCAAAATAAAATACTTTAAAAAGGCTTGGGATGTAACTCAGTGGTAGTAGGACTAGCAGGTTCAATCCCCAGTACAAAAGAAAAAAAACAAAAAACAAACAAACAAAACCCAACCTCACAGATTCTGGACTCTCAACTAATTTAGGGTAATGTTCATTAATATTGGGCCTGACTTCTCAAACTAAAGAAGAAAAAATTCTTTTTTATTTGTGAGACACGGTCTCACTGTGTAGGCCAGGTTGGCTTCAAATTTGTAGTAATCCTTCTGCCTCAGCCTCCTGAGGACAGGGATTGTAGGTATTTTTCACCAAACCCAGCTTGGTCACATTTCTTTAAGTAGTAGAGACATTGGTGAACAGCACACTCTAATAAGCAGTCACAGAGTTAAAAAGTGGATTAAAAAACTTCAGTTGCTAAATGATTGCTGTTTGATACTTTAACGTGTTTTACAAATAAGCTTAAAGGAACATATTAATATTTGAATACTGTTAAAACTAATGGGCTTTCAGAACTAAAGATATATAAATTCTTAACCAGAAGATATAAATTACAACTAGAATTTAAAGAGGCAAAATTGATCTGAATTATAGGCCCATTAGAACGAGACTAAAGGGACGTACTGAAAGGTACTAAATAAATTACTCTCCAGTAGCAGTCTAGGTACCTTCATTATATAAGCGAGGTGATTTAGGTGTCCTTTGTAACAAACTATGACTTCTAGGAACCATCTCCTTTTGTGTTTGACTAGCTAGTACAGTTGATTAATAATGATTAAAAGTTTGATATTGTTGGTAAATAATAAAATCAAGGATTTGATCTTCCTTCGTCAACCTCTGAAAAAGAAAAATGGTTCCATAATCCCTATTTAAGTTTACTCATTACATAGATTTTTATTGGGTTCCTATTAAAAACAAAGTGCTAGTCTAACAGTGGAGACACCAGGGAAGGCAAGTCAGGACATCTCAGTGTTTACGGCACTTATATTCTACTGAGGGAAGATGGACAGTAGCCCAGCAAAGAAGTCTATGCGCGAGAAATAGCAGGTGATTATGAAAATTAAGTAAGATCCTGTGACAGAGGGAAATGGGGAATTTCAGAGTTTTCCTGAGTGTACATTTTAATTATCACAACCAACTGCCTGAATGCTGGTGGCCACTAGTCACAAGGGGGAGCTCCGGGCAAAAATATGAATGAATTTCTAGGTGGCAACCCAAGATCCTTGGAAAGATGATTGGAGAGCAGGCTCTAAGAAAGGGGTCTGTGTGGCCTGGAACAGTCAGTGCAGCTTCTTTTAGCAGCTCTTTACTACTGCTCTGTAGGTCACACACTAGGGCAACCTACTTTCACAATGTTTCTAAGTCTCGGGACTTCATTTTTAAGAAAGATATTATATTGTGTGAGAGTTGTATATTTAAGACTCACACGAATAATTGGCTTGAAGTAAACAGATGGTATAAAACTCAATTTAACAATCTGTCAAATGAAATTAAAATTCTGTTCTTTTCAGTGGACTTGGTGAAAACTGTATCAATTAGACTTCCAGCCAAAGCCCACCCCCACCCCCACCCCCACACACACCAATTTGACAAAATATGTCATTAGGAAAGTGCTTTTGCAGAAAGAAACAGTATTGCTTGTAAGCGTTCTGTATTTTCATAGTATTTAGTATTGCACCATATCTCCAGGGAATCTATCCCCCAATAAACAGACCATGCACTCATTCCTTTCCACTGCTGAAATTTTAGAAATAGAAAATACTAAAATATACTACTCTATCACGTATGTGCATTTTCTACAATTTTTCCACATCTATTTTAAATCTGAGTTATATTTTATAGCTACAACATGAAGAGAAAAAAAACCTGGATCTCAAACTCACACATAATTAATATGCTTTCTCCCTTTAAAAATCAATTACTTTCTGTGATTAACCTCAGTATCTTTATAGACTCAGGACATAGAAAATCTTGGACTTCCCAATTAACATCTTGAGTTATTCTGATTCCAACAGTTTTCTTACAGATTAAATTTTTCTTCTATTTGCAAGTTCTACTCCTTATCAAAGGTGGATGAGATGATCTGTTTAGATAGACTTTCAGCCATGGAGTTTTCTTTTCCTCCTCAAAGTGGCAGTTAGATACTTGAGAACTCGCTGTCTGTCTGTTATTGGGAGGAGACTGACTGTAGGCGTGTATTATATGGTGTCCACAGACAGCAGCTTTCTGACCCACTCCCAGAGCTCTGCTGACAACTGCTATGCAGTTTGTAGGTGGTGTGGCTTATGTCTGTTCTCTTTGATTTGGTCCTGTCCTGGCTGTCTCTTGCACTTTCCTGAGAACTGGCTGTGACTCTCACTTGTCTGGACCCTGTAGTTCTTGACTGTAAGGACACTTGACCCTTGTAGTGGTGAGACAGTACCCAGTAACATTAGCTACTCCATTTGTCAGGCCAAGCTAAATCTGTAACAAACAATTCCAAAATCTTGGAAGTGGAACACAGCAAAATTTATTTCTCATTCATGAGCTGTAAGAGGACTTTGCTTTATCCGTCTATTCAGGGGTCCAAGCCTCCTATGTAATCTATGTTGCCATCTTCTAAGGCCTTGGAGTTTTCTAACGGGTCTCCTACCTATAGTTGAAAGAACAAGCTAAATCAAGACATAACATTTATTAATTATGTAGTTTTTATGGGTCTTTTTGCATTTTGATTTAGTTTTGTTTTGATGCTAGAGATTGAACCAGGGCCTTGCCTATGCTAAGCATATACTCTATCACCGAGCTACATCCCCATCTCTCATGAACTTTTGGAATACATTCTTTAAGTCACAGTCTTCAAACTATGCACATATTCCGAGGGTGCATAGAGATTTCCAAGGGATCCAGGGCATGGATATTTTTAAGAATCTCAACTTCTAGAATTTTATCCTTCGTGTATTATTTCTTCTTTAAAGTGACTTACCTGAGAACACCCACGTAATCAAGGTGTCATGCGAGTTCTTCTTTCTCACTTCTCTTTGCACAAATGTTTTTGTCTCCCTTAGAAACTAGAAGAGGGGCATGGATTGCACTCCAAATCTATGATAGCTTACCCTATGAAAACCCTCCATGGTACCAAAGAAAAAATTCACAATGTTGGTATGGTTAAGCTTCTGAAAATAAAGGAATTATAAACTTAGAAAAAAGCCTCATGTCTTTCCATATGTTCATACGTTTTTCTGTTAAGGATGAACTAACAAGTAAGGAATGAGTTATTTGTGTCCCACGTTCATAATCTGAATTCATATATTATACCATGGAACCGCAGGAACAGTAACTGCCTTTGTTTGAGACTGTAATTCATTTTTATTGTCAAAAAATGTGTTTTTAGAGGAAAAAATCTGGTGAAAAAAAATGAAAAAAGTATAGGTTTTTGCTAAGAACCTGACATTTTACCCTATCCAGGTGGAAAACTCATGACAAAGTTGTATGCTTTGTCTATCTTGGATTTCTAAGTGAGTGATAAGAATAAATATTAACATACTTGTTTGAATTTAAAAAAATGAAACCAGGTTTTTCTAGACAGTCTTATTTGGCTCACTGGTTTGATAATGAGAATACTACTATTTAAGTAATACAAATAATAACAGAAGGAACAGAATCAGAAAAAAAAAGGGGGGTACTAATTAATTCTGTCAGAGAGAAAAAGGCTTAACAGGATTAAGTGATGCCTATTAAAGTCATAGGAAATTTTAAATAAAACAGCTTTCTTTGATATCTTTTTGAGTTAGAAAGCAAGTCTTTAGTTTTGTGCATAGAGAAGAAGGACCAATGTTGTGTTCAGTTAACTTTTAAATTTCCAAGAAAAAAAAGATTATCACAGGAATGACATACAGTACATTATTACCTTTGTACTGTGGTCGAATACATCTAAAGCCAACTTGTTTATAGTGATTCTTAGTTAATAGTGGAGTGGATTAGAAGAGGTAAATAAATCTAGATTGTTGCTCATACATAGAATTCAGATGTTAACTTACGTAAAGAATTTCAGTTTTAAATGTAATATATATATATATATATAAAACTATGTTTGATGCACAACATAATTAACATGTTTAATGGCCCATAAAATTCTTAGAAATAAAAATAATGGCTTACTTTCATAGAAACTAAATCTAAGTGAACATTAGCAATAAGCATTAAAGAGTCGTATCTTTTTAGAAATATTGTCTTTAGCTGTATAGGATTCTCTAAAGCCTAATGCTATTTTTGATAGCATGGATTGTTTACAAGAATTTATAGCATTTATGATTTCATCTCTGTGCTTATAATTCCATATAAAACAACTTAAATTCGGGTTTGTTAATTCTTTATGTTGTAAAATTTGAAGTGCTGAACAATTTATATGCAGTTTTAAAAATTTAGCTATGATACCAAGACTCAGAATAATATCAATATTCAAGGTATGCTTCTATATATGGTATACTTAAACTATTTGTGTCATTTCCTAAGTCAATCCCCCATTATTGTTATTACATTTTAAATGTTTTTAGAGAAGAACCAATAAATATGCCCATTTCTGAAGTGCTAGATAAAAAAGTGACAACCTGCACATGCTTACAATGCCTGATGATGAATTCTAATTGCAGAAGAAAATCTATAACTAAAACCACAAAATGAGCCCTATGTATACCAGTGACCTTCTTTACTCAGAGTTAATTAACACAAGCACTTGCGTCTTGCAGAGCACTTTGCTATAATTTAGAACAAATTAAGGGGAAAAAAATCATTCGAGTGCTGTTTTCTTCTCACCATGAAGTTAGTTGTGATGGACCAAATAACTTTAACTCATCTAAAATATTATCATCCATTTCTTGTAATTATGAGTAGCAACACTGTGTCTTCCTTTTTTCAAAAAAAAGACATCCTAATCTATGCTATTTTTAATGTTTCCTATACCTCCATTTATTAGTGGAAATTGACTTCAAAATTAATATAAAATGCTCTTTTCCATTTCTTTCTGTCAGTTCCTTATTTACATTAGATTTAGTGTACATTTACCTGGATGTTTTTCAAATAAATATATTTTAATTTAATATGACAAATTATGAAAGGACTGCTTTTATGTTTCCTCCTGCCCCTCCTCCAACCCTGAAATTGTGACTTTATTATTGTTTCCACATGGTGGTGTGTAAATTTACTGGAGCTCCTTGGTCCCAAATGATGAGGTCTTAGCCTGAGAAGTTATTTAAACTTTCCTCCACCCCCTCCATTCCCTTTGTAGTGTTGGGTATTGAACCCAGGGCCTGGGCACCTAGCTACATCCCCAGCCTTTTTTTTTTTTTTTTTTGAGACAAGTTCTCACTAAGTTCCCCAGGATAGGCTTAAACTTGCCATCCTCCTGTCTCAGCTTCCCAAAGGGCTGGGACTTCACCTGTGTGCCACCATGTCTGGCTTAAACTTTACCTTCTTAGAAGTCAGAACTTGGGGAAACTCAACTTATGGGTGTGGGAACGAGCAGGGCTCTTGCTCCAGTCACATTGCAAATAGGAGATACAGGAAATAAGGCAGAACAAAGAAAGACTCACAGAAAAGACTCAGGAGAGTTGAAGACCTAACGGGAAGTGTTACCTCAGTGAGTCACCAAGGCTAAGCAGGGACTTCTTGAAGACTGAGCATGGATTAGTAGAGAAGTGTTTACCCAAGCCATCGCCATTTGTACTCCTCACTGAAGGCCTCCTCTGATCAGACAAGAAATGGTTTACTCCCATTGTACTCCATATGACTCTTAAAGCTGCCAAAGAAAACCAGTCTCTGCCCACTAGCAGTGTGCTTAGTGTGCCTGCTCCTGAGTGAAGCAAGGGCTCCTGGCCGTGGGAAAGATCAAAGAGCTCAGTGAAATGGGGATTCACAAGGGAATCTCAGTGGAGTCCATATTGTGCATCACACTAAACTTTCTAAGAAAATGTAGGGAGAAAAGGAACTTTTTTTTTTTTTGGCTGCACCGGGGATTGAACTCACGACCTTGTGCTTGCCAGGCAGGCACTTAGGCCACTGAGCTAGATCCCCAGCCCTAGAAAAGGGACATATTGAGAAAGAAGTCCTACTTGTTTAG
>RJWT010017672.1:0-19182 GCA_004365215.1 Cuniculus paca | reverse complement strand
TGGCAGCACGTGGCCACCAGGAGGCTGCTTTGGGACTGAAGTTCAAACTTCTGATCCCTTTCCACAAGCTCTTCCAGGCCTGTACCTGCACTGCACAGCTGTGTCCTGGGGAGCTCATAACACAGAGATTCACCACCCATTACCACTGGAAGGTCGCTCAGGAAGCAGAGACTCGTGTTCTGCCCGCTGTCTCCAACTCCAGACTCAAACACCTTGTCCTGGAGAATTCGAGTCACTGAAACTCATGCTCCAGCACCTTGTCCTGTGTTTCCTGTTGATGTTCTCTGAGTCTCTCCAACGCGGCGCTTCCTCTCCTCAGCCATGCTGGCTCTTTCAGCTCATTCCTTCTCAGTGGGTCTTTCCTCAGCTTCTAGGATGTGACTCTTCCTCTCGTCGGCCAGGTTGAATCTCCTATTCCAGACTTTCATATTGTCCAGGAACTAGTCCATTGTTTGGCTGGCATTTCTACTGTCCATGCAGAGGGGAACCGATGCAGACCCAGCTCCAAGTTGGCAGTGGGCAAGCCAAGGTGTGGAATCCGCCATTGGGAGTTGGTCAGTGACCAGCCCACTGGGCCAAATGTTCCCCCAGGGCTGTGGAGCTGAGTCTGCCTTACTACTTTTATGTCCGTCATTTCATGTATACTGTCTTATTTTGTGTTTATTTGATTTTTAAAATTTTTACATAACGCTTCCATTCGTTGTGGGAAGTTGATATATGGAAACCAAGCAACCAAGTTGGTATATAACACATCTCAATTCCTGTTTTCATCCTCTTTCCTATCCCAATCTTCTCTCTCCTCTATCTCTTGATCCCGTTCCTTTTTTTAAAAAGTAAAATGCTCACTAGGGATCTCGCTCAGTGGCCTAAGTGCCTGCCTGGCAAGCACGAGGTTGTGAGTTTGACCCCCGGTGCTACAAAAAAACAAAAAAAATGAAATGCTTAAATTTATTTCTCATTTCCTTTTCCTCTTTTTTGTTGCCGTTCTTATTTAGATTTATATCGGATTAACCTCAATAACATGCAAACTCTGCTAAGTCCTAGTCTCATCCATTTCTGTTGTTAATTTCAAAAGTGACATCTTTATACGTTGTGTATTCAAAAACAGAAACTAATACTTCATAATGCATTGGTCTCGTAAATTATGTTGAGAACAAGGTCTAGAGTTACAAACCATAGTAATAACAATACAAGTTTTTTAGTTACTCATATATTTACCTTTCCTGAGATCTTCATTTCTTTGTATGGCTTTGCGTTTTCATCTAGTGTCCTTTAATTTCAACCAGTAGGATCTCGTTTGCATATCTTCCAGAGCAGATCCAGTGGTAACGCATTTCCTGCACGTCTGCTTATCTGAAAATGTTTTAATTTCTTCCTCACTTTTGAAGGATGGTTTTCTTGAATCAGAATTCCTGATTGGTAGCTTTTCCCCCTTCTAGGGACTAGTGTCCCTAGGCTGATGCTATTCAGAGGTGATGGAACTTTCAGAAGGAGAGGTTACTGGGGGAATCCTCAGGTCCCTGGCGATGCAAGCAGGTATCTCATGGATTATACGAGCACGGTTTTATCTTTTGCCCAGAAGCTTCAATTTATTATTGAGAAAACAAACTCAGAGAAGTTTTTATATTTTCCTGTATTTTTAATATTTAACATTCTGTTAATTTGTTTGGAAAATGGTAGATGGCTATAAACTAATTTCAGTTAAGGTTCCCTCTGATATTAGCTTTGCATTCCTGAAGAAATGAGGCATTCTTTTCTATCTGCACTTCTTTTTTTCTTTTCTTTCTTTTTTTTTTTTTTTTTTTTTTGCAGCACTGGGTATAGAACTCATGACCTCATGCTTGTCAGGCAGGTGCTTAGGCCTCTGAGCTAAATCCTCAGCCCTTGTCTTTTTGAGACAGGGTCTCACTATGCCGTTCAGGCTGGCCTTGAGCTCACTTTGTAGCCCAGGCTGGTCTCGAACTCACAACGATCCTCCTGCCTCAGCCTCCCGAGTGCTGGGATTACAGTGGTGCACCACCAGGCCCGGCCCTCTATCTGCACTTCTGTTTAATTTCTAAAAGACACTGGGAGATGTTTTTTAAATGTAGTGCCCATGAACCACATGCATGCATCCAAGCCCTGCCTCCAACCACAAAGAGGTGTACTAATAATAAGTACAAATTACAAATGCGTGTGTGTGTGAATCTATTTTATTCTGTCACATGACTGGGATAGTTCTTCCATGATCATTACATTTACTTTGTCTTTCTTTGTATTTCTTGTTATACTCTAAACCTGAGAAGACAAGGAACTTTTAACCTCATGCAATAATACAAGTTAACAACACTATTAAATATGATTCACTTACTAGAGAACTTTAGTGTTTGTGGAATTGAGATTTTGATCTTTTTGCAGATAAATTTCTAACAACTCTCTCCCTTATATGTAATTCCCATCTCAATCCTGCCACAATTCTTTCCTGTAAATCTCCTCCCTGCACTACTTTATTGTCTCTTATTGATGAGTTAAGAGTTTATGGGTTATCTACTGTTGTAAGTTCCATTAGTGAAATAAGCCTACCAACCTAAAAATGCTATTGAAATCCAGAAATTATTCCTAAAATCAAGTTAAAAAATAAAGTTATTTCAGATTGATCCAAACACTCATGACATGGCATCTCAATTAGTTCTTGGCCTTACTACTCAAGTTTGAGATCATCCATCAATTTCTTTACAATACAGAGATTATATTTACTTAGCTTCTATTAACAAGATCAATCATAAAAAGAATGGAAAATTAGAACTCAAGGATTGGAAAAGAATTTGAGGCCTCTCTGAACTACTTGCCTCAGGCAGAAGCCGTTTTAATTCTTACTAGGCATTGGGTGTACAACCTATTTTTGTTTGTTTGTTTGTTTTGTTTTAAAGAGTGAGAGTCTTACAACATACTAATGTTTGTTAAATATTCAACTGCAATCACTTCACAGTAAGAAACTTGACAAATAAGTACCATAGCCAGGCAATCAAAACCAACACCAAGAGTGCTGAGTCATCTCCACTCTTACATGGGTTAAATGTCAGACTAACCAAAACTGAGGATGTTCTACAAAATATCTGATATTTTAGGAATAGTACTCTCCCAAATTGTCAAGTTCATCAAAAATTACACCGATCTGAGAAACCCGGAGGCACAGAAGCTTCAGGAGACAACACCTAAAATAACACGGTGCCCCAAACAAGATCTTGGCACAGAAAATGGTTACTAGAGAGAAGAGTAATGGAATTTAAGCAAAGTATAGATTTTAGTTAATAATAGTGTGCGTCTATCTTGTTTTATTATTTATAACAAATGAACTATACTATTATAGAATATTAATTTAGGAAAAACCAAGCAAGCACAGGATACATGGCAATTCTCTGCGCTGTACTTCTAACTTTTTTTAAACAACATAATCCTAAAATTAAAATTTTGTTTAGATACAAAAACCATCCAAGAGTAGAAAGATTCTTTTTTACTGAGTTAAGAATGCATTCATAGAAGTGCAGATGTATGTTTTTTCTGTTTTCCTATAAAGATGAAAACTGGTACAGAATTGTAGATTATGTTAAGTGTTGGCATTTTAGTTGGCTATTTTTCCAGACCTTTGAAAAGCCAGAAAGTTTAGTAAACATCCCCAGCCTTTTAACTAAACCTATGGGTTGTTACCCTTCAGCAATATCTGTTAAAGAGGGAGTCTAGCTGCAATGAAAAATTTCTTGTTCATGCTTAATTTGCTTCCCGAAGAGTTAACATCAATAGGAAGGATAATTACTTCCCAAAATTTTGGGAAACAATATTGGCATGGTCATTTAATATAGTCTAGAAATCTTGACACCTTGTGAAGAGACATCCCCAAAATAGACCACTTATTTTTTTTGTATAGCCCGAGCCTGTCATATTTTATCTTGTAAACTCTTATTAGGCATTGTGCCATTGTATTTTTAAAGTCTTACGTGGAAGAAACATTTCCTATTTTGACCATATCTTATTTAAAGGATTCATATAATGTACATTGAAATCATTTTTTCTGGACGAATAGTGTAAAAATAATAGTCCTATACTATATTTATGTCTCTGTGCCTATTTCTGTCTAATTTTTAGGCTTACTTTAAAAATTTTTATCTTTAGCAGTTGAGTTAGTAGCATTTCAATACTTTGTATAAAACTCTTTTGCTATTCAGAAATGTATAAAGCTGTTCATTCGACCTTCATAATGAGGTGGTGTTGATATTGTAAGGTTAATGATGCAATTATTCTTATAGAGAACATCAGTCATAAAAGCATAATTTCTTTCTCCCCTTAATATGCACATTAATTAAAATAATTTTTTTGCTATTTGCATTGATAAGTAATCATCAATGAGGGGAGGAATAATTAAGGTTATTCACATCTTCCAAATGATTTTAGGATCTAAGTTCCTTGGTATGGAGTTTCTGGTATTATATGTACTTCCAGATTTTCCTGATACAATTTTCTGTGTTTTTTCTTATCTACTATAGAGACAAAAATAATGGGTATCGCTAGGACAATTTATCATCTATGTGAGGAAGAACATACATTTGAAAGTATTTACAGAATCTGACCTTGGTTAGTACTTTAAATACAACTTGGCTGATTAGCCATGACATTGAGTCATAAATTAATAGTTAAAATTATATATTTAGTTTTCTTTCAGGTTGACCTATAAAATCTACCTGAGAGTACAGTTAAATTGTTTTTATTAATAGAAACATATAAATTTATGGTTATACTTATCAAAAACAGGTTTTTAATAATTTTTTACTATCAAGATGAATCTACCATAGCAATGAGCCAACAAACTTACAAATATGTAATGTTATGAATAACATTAATTAACTATTATTTGATCCAGTCTCATACAAAGCCTAAACCAAATTTAATCACTCTAGTTTAAACACACAGATGTATCTCTACCTATATTTTGAAATAGATTCTAACACACATCATGAAAAGAAAATATGGTTGCATTTTAAAAACTCTAACAATGTATTTGTTTCTCTAGATTAGGGAAATGGAATAATTTCTCTCACGTTGTCTTTTTTTTGTTCAGTGAAGTGTGCAGGAGAGACACTTACTTGTGAAAATGGGGCTCAGATACAGCCAGAGGGCTGAGGCAAGATGAACATTATGCAGCTCTTCATAATAAAATAAAGGTTCTTGAGTTTCTTGATAACAGGCTGAGAAGGGAGAAATGGAAGGAGAGGATCACTGGCATGGAAGAGAGAAAGGAGGAAAGCCACAAAGCTAAGTCATGCAGATAAGAATGGCAGAGCATGACTTACAAATGGGAGTCTGATTTCATATACTGAGAAACTTCCTGATGCACAACTGACCCTGCAGTCCACCCCTCCCTCACACTGTAACGCTCAGAATCAGTGGCAGTTGGGGCAGGGACGCACCAGATTGGGCAGTGGTGGTGTAAGACAGTTTTCAGGTTTGGAGGACCCTCAAGAAGAGTATCCTCAGCTTACTTTTTGTAGGAAGCTTGCTACCTTTGACAGCGCAGGAACACAGAACTTTCAGGGTTCACTTGGAATAGATTCTCTCCTATGGGAGATTTGAATGCTAAAGTTTCCTGTACCACAGCTGTATCCAGCTAATATTTAATACTTTGCATACATGATCTTCTAGATTTAAGTCATTAATAATGTTGCCATATTCCTGAAGAATACTATCTAAGGATTCACTAGAAAATATTCTGATTTCCAAAAGGGAAAGGAAATCATATTTTGAAGGGAAAAAAAAATTCCCTACATAGGAAGACCTCAAGCTACATCAGATTTCAATGCCACATTTCTCTAAGGTCACATCACTTCCTTGACAGAAATCTGGGAAGAACTTCAGACTGAATGCAGGGAAATTTACTCAATTTCTAATTTTTCATTTGTGGAAGTGACCTAAAATGTAACTGTTTATTAAGATAAATGATTTGGGAGTCAGAATTGAATGTTAATCTGCGTTAACATGTTTAATCCTTGTTCCACATCACAGGCAATCAACTTAAAAGGCTAATACTATAAATCTGGTTCACTGATAGTTATTATCATTTTTCACTCATGTTATTATTTAAATTTCATGTTTTATCGGTACATTTTGAGCCAAAGTGACTTGAAAACCACAAGTTATGTGGATTATGGCTAATTTTGCCTTCTTATCAGATTAGAAAAAATTATAGCCTTTTCCACTTAGATTTATTTCACAATTTAAAAACTCATTTGGTTGATAAGTGATTTAAAATGGAAATGTATGGGAACATTAGTCATTCATTCTTTAATATGAATTGTTTATCAGCATCCCTGCCAGTGACGCTAGGAGGTGAGGGTGAAAAAAAGATAAAAATAGAACAAGAAAATATGAAGATAAGCTATCTTCTTCACAGTTTTTAAAATAGTAATGCATATTCCTATAATACTCTGATTTAAACACATTGATTTAAGATAACCAAAGAAATAAGATGAAACATATTGATTTAAGATAACCAAACATTGATTTAAGATAACCAAAGAAACATTCTTGTCTTTCAGAGTAAAAGTAATGAGACAAGAATTTTTAAAATCTATTTGTGTCCTATACTTTAAAAAGAGGGGGAAAAAACTACTATTTCTCTACCATCCCTCGAGTCTCCTGCATCTACCACGCATAAATCATTAGTAACCTTATGAAATGCCCCAGAGAATGGGCTTTTGTGGTAGAAAGATGAACATAAAAGGAGAAGCTGCCAGCAATCAAACACCCACTTAGGAAGCAGGTTTACTGGTGGGAATCTTCATTGGGTGCCTTTATTTCATTTTGATTACTAGCTTTAGTGTTTCCTGGAGAACAAAGCCCTGATTTTGAGAAGTATGCTTTCTCTCCTGAGTACATAATTTCTGCGCCCACGGATATCTTATAGACACTAACTACACTGATTCAATGAGCTCAGACAATTTCACATTTCCTGTTGTTTGTTTGTTTGTTTCTTACCCGAGAGAATTCCAAAGATTTAGTGTAGCTGTGGGTTTTTTAAAAGAATAAATATATATAGCACAGCATAAAAATAAATTTATATCACTCTAATTGTCTTCCAAGAAATGTATATAAATGAAAAACTAGTTCTGCAATAAACCTGGCAATGCGCTTATCTTATTAATTATTATAAATCATATTTTCAAATGTGAACTTGAGTGTGGGCTCTCGTTTAAGTTTACTGACTTTCAGTTACATCAACCCGGCAAGGGCAGAGGTGATAGGAGGCGCGGCTGGACTGTGTAACCTCTAAGGTCCCTTTCGGCTTTCATACTTTATCATTTGAGGATTAGTAGCTATTCCATTATAAGAAGTAAACTGCCAAACTAGAGTGTACTTAGGGTTTCAGGGACATTTCCCTTATTATTTTAAATATCTTGACACTTCTATTAGATTGTATTATAAACTACTTTTAGTCTCAGACAAGTGTATTTATTGAAACTAAGCGCAATTTGTTCTCGGATTCACAGAAATGGATCAAAAATGAAATTTCTTGACCTCGAACATTTTCTTCACATTCTCTGCCAGGTTAAGATTCAGTAAAGAAAACAAACCACTCTGGGCGGGCATTTACACAAAGGTAATTAGGTAATTATGAAATAGTGGGAGGGCTGGGGAGCAGGGACCGTGGTTCCCAGTCAGAGCTGCCTGGAAGGCCTCAAGCAGGACGCCACGGAGGAAGTTGCGCTCCAGCGACCGGAAGCGGAAGTCAGGTCCGCTCCACTCGGCTGCGCTGCTTCGGGGCAGCCTCTCAGCCCTGGAATCTTACACGCGAGGAGAAAAGGCAGAGTCCAGCTGCCCTTGTTGCTGCAGCATGGACGAAGAAGAGGTGCCACTGCAGAAAACAGAAAACCCGGGTTGTCAGTTCATGTGATTACCAACGAAAATAGCCTGGGGCACACAACCTTAGCCTCTGCCCCTCACTCATTCTCTGGATCACCCCAGAGGCCACCTGCTTGATGGAACTAGGCTGGCATGCAGATCCCTAGCTGTGAGGGAATCAGAAGTGCGGTTCCGCTCTCCAGTCTGCAGGACGATAAGGTAGGGTGCTCAGAGTGAGCCTTACAGTGGAGCATCAGAATTCCTGGAAACTTGTAAAAAACGCACATTTTTGGCCAGCCCGTACCTACTGAATCAGAAGCTCTAGGGTGTAGACTAACAGCTGTGTCCTAACATTCTTCCAGGTGATTCTGATTACACTGATGTTCAAAATAATTATAATAAGGCAAACAGTTGGAAAGGCTTGTTGTGATTTTTGTTTGCTATTCAACCATACTTAAGAAATATGCCAAGAAATTGCATATCATAACACAAGGTGGCCCAGAGATTAAAAAAAAGAGCATAATTAGTGAACACATAAACCACTGTTTTGTTTATATTGACTTCTTGTTGCTATTATTACATAATTATTTCATTATTATCATCATTAGCAGATAGGGACTTAAATTGTCACTCATAAAATTGGACAAGTGTCCTGTGGTTTTTATGCGAAACTACTCTTCGTTTGTGATTTGGCCTCAGTCTTTCAATTACAATGCCATCCTGATACCATCACTAGAGCACATGCTGGCATGATATTGCAAAAGACTGATTCCCAGAAACCTCACTGGTACAGATTTCTAGCATGCGTGAGGCCTATGGTCTAATCCCCAGTATAGGGTAAACAAAAACAGCATGAAAAACAAAACTTATCGACTCTTACATGGTTTTTTTCAGGATTAAAAAAAACCCCAAAAACTACAAGGGCTTTTGCATTTAATGTTCTCATCAGGTCAAATAAGTAAACTTTCTTGAAAGCGGATTGTTCTGTTTATAGTGAGAAGGCACATATTTATGCATTGTAGGTTATTATTCTCAAAGAGAATGAACTTACATTGCTAGAGAATCATACATTTGCTTTGTTTCCGATGTATTAGCAAAAAAATGACAATCTGCTTATAGTTAAAGATGAAATGGAGTCAATCCCCCTTACCCATCCTTTCTTCCCAGTTTTCTTTCAGAGCAAATCACATGATAAAGATTTCTAAAATTTTGATGATTATTCAGATATATAAATACATATGAGACAAAAATTGAACTACTGGATATGTATTCATTCACTTGAAAAAAGCATGTATTTTATGTATGAATCCACTTTTTTGATAATCAATTCCATCATTGATTTCTGTATGACTTGCTAGTTTATTTATGATGGCTGCATTATATTTTTATTGTATGAATGTATCCTGTTTACATAGCTATTCTCCTACACTATATATTTGTATTTGTTTTAATTTTTCACATTGCAAAAAATAATGCAATATGAAAATGCAAGTATTGTACACACATCCTGGTTTTCGATTTCTATGTTATATGCTGGATCTTAAAAATATATTTATTAAACATCACAGTTCAAAAATATTAACAAATATTACTAAGATATTTTTCAAATTGGATGCTCCAAGTTAAATTTTCACTAATAGTACACCTTTTGTAAATTTTCTTAATAGATTTAAAATGAAATTTATAGGTTATTCTAATTTTACTCCCTTAATAAGGTGCAGACTCCTGGACATTGTCTCTTCCTCTATGAATTATCTGCTGTTATCCATGATACATTCTTTCTCTATTGTACTTTTTCTACTTGTAAGTCAAAACGTTTTATATATTTGGCATAATAAGTTATTTTAAAATATATTACAAATATTTTTCCTTAATGCATTGCTTTAAAATTTTTTTCTTGTTCAATTTTTTTAATGATTTCATTACAAATTCTTGAGAATCAAATTTTTTACAATATTTAGTGGTGTTTGTGCTTCAGGCCTTTTCTAGAAAAGTGTCTCCACCTATGATTATTTTTTGAATTAATATTTAAATAATGATTTAGACTTAAATAGTTTTGTTTTATACATTACCTCTTTAATATGCCAGTAACATATTTGATGATGGATATTTCCTTATACAAACAGGCCACATCACCTATTGGATAATGTATGTCTTTCCTTTTATTACTTTGAAAATGTCACTTTTAAGATACATTAAATTCTCAAATACTTCCAGACCTGTATCTTAACTTTGTAGTCTGTCCTACCCACCTCATATTTAGTCTATCAATAGCTTTTTGTGTTAATGACAGTGGTATTTTTATGTTAGCTTTTGTTCCTGCAGAACAGTTTGTAACCTGGCATGCTGGAAGAACCATCTCATTTACCTTACAACAGTTTTTAGGAATTATGTGTGTATGGAAACTTGTAATGCATCTGGACTATTTTTTTTTTCAATCATTTATCTAATCTGTGCTTTTACGGAGTTCAATATAAATATTAATTCACCTTTAATAAGTTACAGGCTGAAAACCCTGAATAAGTATCTATTCATGAATTAGTAGGAGTGTTTCTCTTTGTAATATTTTCCATTTAATGTTACTTACACATAAAGAATATTTTCAGCAGTGTATCTTCTCAAGGAAACCTAAAAAATCAATAGCGTTTCAACTACCTGACTAAGAAAATGGAGTTGTCCTTGTTAAGTCCTAAGTTGTTATTTAGTGGTGTTCAGTCTCATTAGGAACTAGTCAATAATACTAACTTCTAACAAATGTATATTGAGCACCCAAGGGATAATGTGCACACTGCAGGAATTCCCTGGAGTACAAAGTAATTCTCTAAAGAATTCTGTGGCTTCCTAACTATTCAGTAAGATCATCACTTATCTCTGAAAAGCTCAGACTAAAACAATATTAATATAGATTTTTCAGGAAAGGAGATTCTGGGGTTCAGAGTGGGGACTTCTAGCGCTGGAAGCCCTTTCTTGAAATAAAGTTTCTCCTGCCTACTGAAATATATGCCTTTCTTCTTAAGTTTAGCACGTATTGTCATTTATAAAGAAGGTTTACATAAAGCTACTCATGAAATAACTAAGATTTTGTAAGTGCCACTTTTGTGGGCATGCTCAGTGAGTCAATGTTATATGTCAGTAATTAATCTATTAGTTTGCAATCACCTTCTGCCAAATTTATATTCAAAACTCCTAATTGTCTAATACTCTCATATTTAGCTCTGGTGACTTTTGCATGATTATTTCAAGTTAATTATTCTTAGTGTTTTATTTATATTCATCACCTAGATTGACAGTGTCAGAATTAGAAATGATGACATTAAGGAGATACTAATATGGCCTGCTTTCGAAAAGGCCAAAATATGAGTTAATTTATTTCATCCAATCATTATTCATAGGTACTTCACTTTTAGATTCTGTAGTTTCTGTATAACTGTATGCCAAAAAACAAGATCATTTATTAACTTTGCATCTGAAAAAATTCTAAATAAATTTCAATCCATCGTATAAAAATATTTTTATTTGTTAATCAAAGGGCTTGATTTATAAACACTAATAGATGCACAAGTTACTTTCAGCCATGATTTGTTCAATATACATGAAGTTTCTTTGATTTGCATGTCTGAACATGCAGGTGTGAATCACAGTATTTTTTGGCATCTATTTTTATTCAAGGGGCATCTTCAGCAGCTTATTTGATATTATCATACCTTCTTGGCCTTTGCGGGTGCATGCTTTTCCCTATACTTCACACAAAGTCTGCAGCCTCATTAAAATGCTGTTTGTAAAATCAGATAATCTGCAACTCCAGTCATGTCTCCTAAAACATAACTACATATAGTGAAAACTTTATGTAGGACAGCTTAAACAAATGGGTGTTTTTACTATCTTCTGACAGCACCATAAAGAATTTCCATGAGTTTTTTGTACAACCTCAGGGTGGGAACGGCTGGAGGAATGGTTTCACTGGACAGACGGAATGCTTTGAGACTCAGTCCTTTCTCAGTGACTACGCTTGGGGGCTCGAGTGACTTGGGGTGAAGGCAGGTGGCAGTTCAAGGGCAGCTGCCTAGATCTTGTTTGCTGAGCAGCGCGGTCCTAACCTAAGAAGCATGGTGGTGTCATGCTTAGGTTTCTGAACAGAGATCAAGGGAAACTTTTTTCTGTTTGCTGTATCTAATAGCTTTGTTCATTCCTCTAAGCGGTGTTTCAGATGCAAAGAAATCAGTTAAAAACGATGCTCAGATTTTAATGCAGGTGGTAATCAGCTGAAGAGCTTTTTTTTTTGCCGCGGGACCGGGAGGATTGAACACATGGCCTTGCGTTTGCCAGGCAGGCGCTTAGGCCGCTGAGCTAGCTCTCCGGCCCTGAAGAGCTTGTTAAAATGAAAATCGGGGTGCAGCTGATCTGGGCCTGATACGAAGTTCTTCATTTCTGATCCTTCAGACTAGTGAGGACCTAAAGGCTATTCCATCAAATCTTAAACGTTTTCCTAGTAAAATAATACAAGCGCTTGCCAGGCAAGCACGAGGCCACAAGTCTGATCCCTGGTACCAATAAATAAATATAATAATAATAATAGCAAGTAAGAATCATGTACAGTGTTCCCTGATGTCTCAGCCCTGAATATGCGAGTTACCACCTTGTGCAGAAGGCAGTTCTAGAGAATACCAGCCCCCTAATTCTGACATTTCGAGAAAGGTCAGAAGTTTCAGTCACAACCCAACAACGGCTTCCAGTTCCTAAGGTGATGGAAGTGTTTACAGGCAAAGGCAATGTTTCCCCTCTCATTTGGTGTAGTTTCTAATACATATATAGGATTCCAAATCAGAAATCATGCAAAGTGTTTAGGACCCAGGAAGCTATAACAGTTGTAGCATAGGTCAAATTTTCATTTTGTACACTCTTTACTGAACCTTGAAGTGCTTTTTGAATTAAGCTTCAGAGGCCCTGTGCTATTGCACACTAGCAACTTAGCATTTACCCAACCGTTGGTCCACGGATGAAGAGCAGCCACACAGCAAATGCATGCGGGCGTCACCTTTGCCCACACCTGCAGGGTTTTCAAAAGTCTTCAGGATATATGCGAAGTACAAAAGTAGTCATTCTACTCGGAGCGTTCATGATTTGTTTTTATCTAATCTATAAGATGCAATATTTTTCCATAAGCTATGTGTCTAAATGAAAGGACGGAGTGTATCATACTGCTGCCTGACTTTCACACAGGAAATTTGTCTAATCATTTCTGAAATGGGATTTTAAATTTATGTTATTGTAGTATTTGCTGGTGATTTGTTTAAAAATTGAAAATTGTCATTTTGGCAAATTTAACATTTTGTGAAAAATAGTATATTAGCCATAGTAGTTTTATTTCTCCAGTCTGTGTGTGTGTGTGTGTGTGTGTGTGTGTGAGATTCATCCTCAGCCCTTTATTTTGTATTTTAAGGCAGAATCTCACTATAAATTGTTGAACTGCCCATGCTGAACTGTAATTCGTGATCCTTCTGCCCAGCCTCTAGTGCTGGAATTACAGCTCTCTCTTCAATCTTAAACATATAAATAAATTTCTATTAATCACATAGATATTTTTCTAATGTCTTTCATTTTTATACTTTCATAATGCCTAGCACTGGGTTCCCTTTGACCTATCTTTGTCATACTGTTTCTCTTCCACACAGTGCTGTCTTCTCTCTACCTCACAGCTATCCAGCCTTTTACTGCCTTCCTTTCTATTCTTTTTTTATTTTTGGTACCGGGATTGAACTCATGACCTCACACTTGCCAGACAGGCGCTTACTCCGCTGAGCTGAATCCCCAGCCTCCTTTCTATTCTTTTTGCATCCATTTTATGTTCCCAATGTTCTTATATTCTCCATGTCTTATACTTTTTTTTCTATCAATACTCAGATTTTTTCCAGAAATAACACAGTTGCCTTTTTCTACCTATATCTATTTTTTGTGTGTCTCTTTACTTTTTAGATCTTTTTTGGTGGAGGTTTCATTCACATATCAAATTATTGTGGTTATTATCATTCAATATGTAGTAAATGGACCATTGGGAAATATGATACTGATGAGCTTATCAAATTAACCTCAAATACATAAAGGAAATGCCAACCTTTCAGTTAGAGGTTTTCTTTTCCAATTCTGTAGATAAAATTAAGATTTGTAAGAACTGGATCTAATAGAAAAATCTTCACTGACATCTGTCATCCAGAACTTTCTTGGTAAAATCCTTGGTCATTCTTATCATGGATACATTATAAATGATGTGATTATGTCAGAAATACTGCTGGATTTTTTAGTCTTTGTATATGTGGTACTTCTTTTAGAATCAGCATTTATGTGTAATGTGTGTGTATATTGTTTAATTGATATCTTGTCTCCTTAAAACATTTTGAGTCTGTTTTTAATAAAAGTATACTTAGAAAGATCATTACATTACAATCAAAAGTCAAATAAAAATACAGTAATTAAAATGAATCTAATATCCCACTCATTTATTCATCAAACACTTTAATATCCATTCGTGGTAGGTGTTAATTAAGCACTCAAAACCAGAAAACAAAACAAAACTAACAGTATAATATAGTTTCCAATTTTCAGAAATCACGATCTAGTAAAAAGAGACTGACAAGTATTAATTAAATGTCAATATGTTGAATCCTGTGTTAGATATGTGTGATAATTGTCATCTATAAGCACAAATTTGATTTATTCTTCTTTTAAAGTGCAAGTCCACTTACCTTGATTTTCCTAATTTATTACAGGATATCTTGGCAGTCTGTAAAAATGAGAACCAACTTGGTCATTCACAGATAAAAGGAAGAATACTTTCACTGTGTCATATAAAAAGTATCCTTAGTTATTCTTTTAGAGCCTTTTTATTCCAGTCTATCAGCGCAGATGTCTCACATGTCAATTAAAACAAAATAAAGGAAAAGTCGGGTCCAGGATCCTTCCTCTCTTCCACACTGGTGAAAATTTCTGCAAGCCACAGCAGTCTGTCCCTGGTGTGCATCCTGAAGAAGTTAGGGGTTTGAGGAATTGATCGGATTTTAAGAAAACTTGTGATAATACTTATTCTCCTGTGGAAACGACTTATAAGAAAGCTCATGCTTTATAAAACGAATTCTGGATTAACTTGAAAGAAGATGAACAACAATAACGTTGGAAACGAACTCGTCAAATTATTTGAGAAGATGTAGGGGCTAAGTGATCTGATGATTAGTATCAAAGAATACTCAGTTGAATGGAACCACAGAGTCATCTGTGGTTACCAGCTTTCTTGAATTCTAGGGAGAGTCTCTAGTACTATTGCAGTTTCCTTCCCATCAAAGATGAACAGGACTTTGGGCAGGTGTATGGAATTTATAACCTTAGACTCATTACTCCTGGCACTATTTTTGGAAAATGTATCTAATTTGTCTTTGATTTTTGCCTCTTTTCCCATTTCCATTTATCCTCCCAAGTGATGCCATCATTGTATTCTCTAAACTCAACTCTAGTTTACCAGCATTCTGCTTGTCTTCTGAAAGCTCATAGTCTCTAGCCAGTCCTCTATGGCCCTCTGTGAGCTGGAAGTAGTTCAGCTTTCCAAATTTAACTCCTACTATACCACATCACCCAGTGAATGTTTAGCTTCAAATGTATACAGTCATCACACCCATCATGTTCAAACGTCTACATTTATTTCTTTGTTCACATGACTCCTATCTGTATATCCAAATCCTACCCCTCTTTCTATCTCCATTACCAACTCCTTACCTATGCAGACTTCCCTGGTACCTAAGTTGGAAACTTAGTTGGAAGTGCCACACCAGTGCTTTCTGTTCTCTGATCATTAACATAACAGCATAGAAATGCATCCCTGTATCTGTAGCTCTTCATACACACAATTTTCTGCGTACCATTGTAATTGAATATAAGTCCTGTTCTTTTTAAAATTTGGGGTCAAAGGGACTTTGTCTTATTCACTATTGAAGTAGTAGTAATACTTAAAATTTATTGAGAACCTGCTCTCTGTTTTTTTAATATATCTGGCCAGTAAAGATTATTGAATGAAAAGATATCCCCCTTAAGAAACACAGTTAAAGGATGACACATTAACTGCTCTATTAGAGGTGAGACATGATTGATAAAACAGTGCTTATAGCAATCCTACAAGACAAATATTACTACCCTGTTTTAAGTAGGAGAAAACCAAAGCCCAGCAAGTTTAGAAACTACCCCAGCATCAAGCATCACACAGTGAGTAAGTAGTAGGTAGTAGGCTACCATTCTAACCTGTACATATCTGATTTCAGATCTGAACTTTTTTTTTTTTTGAGTCAGGGTCTTGCTGTATAGTCCAGGGTGGCCTTGAACTCACTGTGTAGCCCAGGCTGACGTCCAGCTTACGTTGATCCACCTACCTCAGCCTCCAGGGTGCTGGGCTACAGGTGTGCACCGACGTGCCTAAATCCAGGTCCAAACCCTTGACCCTTGCTGCTCATACATGCTCGCCATGTTTTTATTCCCTTTGCTTCTCTTTATTTATTTTTAACCAAAGTGCTTATAAAAGATCTGATAAACGAATGAGAAAATCAAGGAAGGTATGTATTTAATAGTTATGTGTTTATTTTTTACTAGTACCTTTTTTATCCAAGCCCTAAGATAGGAAAATTTAATTGTTTATATATAGAAGATAATTGATACAAGATTTTTTTCCCCTAACATTTAAATGATAAGGTTTATGGTAGGATTCTGATTTGAGCTTTTTACCACATAAAATATTTGAATTAGAGGAGTTTTAAAAATTAATGTACTACTTTGAAAAAGAATTATCGGAAGGAAGATGTTGCACAAACCCAGAATTTGATAACAGTTACGTGTAACATCTGATCTGAACTTTGGCCTAGGTTGCCCTTGTGTTAATTTCTTCCTCTGCTGTGGATCACAGGGCAGAATGTTTCCCAGGCTTTCCTGTGACTGGCTGAGATTGGCAATTGGGAAGCACCTGAGGAAGGGCAGGAAGGATGGGAAAGTCGGGGTATCTCCTGCCCTCTTTGTCCCTAGAGGCACTGTCCACACCTGCGCCAGCTCGGCTCTTGAGCTCTCTGGCTTCCCCAGAGAACCCCACCAGGGTCACCGTGGCCCCTGGCTCTTGTTACCACTGGCTCTTTGGTGTCTAACTTAGAGATGCTTGTGTCCTCCCTTGGTGGGATTCTCAGCAATGCCATCACCTGTGTACCAATTCCTGGCTCCAAATCCCTTGTGTTTTAAATAATAAATGGTTCTTTTCTATGTGGACCCTGACTGCTAAAAGAATGTATGAAATTATTGGTGATATGACCAAAGTTGGAAACGTTTTGGATTTAATATTGAGAGCATTTTATAAACGTGAATGCCATCCTTTATACGTGAAGAGAAGCAGAGCACGCTGTTTCTTCTCTGCAGGTGAGAAGTGCTGAGTCAGGTTTACTGCCACCTTCCTCCTTCCCTCCCTCCCTCATTACCTGTGGTACATGATCTCCGGGAGCTGGCTGGAGTTAGTGACGTCATCTACAGCCGTAAACACAGCGCATTGGGGTTAATTAGAGAATCAGAACTACTACCTCAAGCTCAGTCACAACACATTTGAATCAAACCAGTCAATGACAAAAGATCCATGTAATACTGTAGCATGCACGTGACATGGTTGAAGGTCAACTATAGACCAGTCACATATTTTTAAAATCATAACATCTAATTTAATTAGCAGAACTATCCATTGGACTTATTGTGCCATGCATCACTTTAGATAACCTTTATTTTTGCTCTAATTGTCTTATTTCAGTACAAGTATAAACACACCAGAAGGAATAACTGACACGTTATTTCTCATATTGTAGAAAATATTAAACGGGTTTCAAGAAACGTGTATATGGGTGAAGTTCTTAATTTGGCTGCAGAGAAATGAGAAGTGATAACTGATTAAAAGAGGGTTAGCTGTGTTTGTTTTTTTCATGTTTATGCTTTAATTTTTAAACAAGAATGCAGAGCACTGTAAGGTGTCAGGGACCTACATTTACATATTATGTAAATATTTTTAATACAACTGGATGGGGAATTTTAGTTAATGAATGGGAAAGATACCCATTAAGGCATAGTAATTATACGACTATTAAATTAGGAACAGGTGCCAAATCCAAACTCAGAGAATCTGGTGGGACTGTTAGGTCACAATTAGAAGACCTGGGTTTGAATCTTCACCCAGCTCGCTCACTACTGCCTGACTGGGCAAATCCTTGGGAGGAACCCTAGTACCACTGGGCCAACAGGATGGGTGGAGAAACAGAGAAACAATGTAGATAAATGATTTCATAAAAATAAAGAGTACGCTACTGCACACATTCAAAGTCTTTCAAAAGGTCCAAAAATTTGCCAGGTTTTGATGAGATGGAGCATGATCGTTTTACCATATTTTGATATAAGTGAAAGTAGATATATGTGGAGCTTATGGTCCCCCCCTTTTTCTTCCCTCTCAGAATCGTGTTTTATGAGAATGAATGGAATTCATGAAAATTTCTGCTTCCATGGTGCCCCAGTCATGATGGTGGCTTTGCAGGGACAGATTACTGAACTTCACACCTGGGAGATAATTTTGGAAAAAAAATTATCAAAAGCAGAAAACATGTTCATTTCATTCTTGAGACAGTTGGAGAAGTGTTATGTGAGAAAACTTTGCCTTTCATATCTTTATATTTGTTTCTTTTTTTAGCAAACATAATGGTTAGATGAGATGTATTAAAATAGTCTATTCGGGTAATTTATTAGGAACATTATTTCTTTTCTACCTGGGAAAGTTTAAAGCTGATTATAAGTTGCTTTAAATGACCTATGTATTTAAACTTATAATTATTTGATCTAATTGCAAAATATTTCCCTTTGTAAATACTGCACTGTAAATTTCCAAATATGATGTACTTCTTCCAGGTACAGTCAGAGGAAAACACTGGACTTCTTGCTAGTGGTTGTATTTAAATATATTCATAAATTTTCACAAGCCTTCTTAAAAAGCAGTTTGATTTTTCAAAATAACATGTTGGAGGGCCTGAAACTTATTAGCTCAGTGGCATAAGTGCCTGCCTGGCAAGTGCGAGGTTGTGAGTTCGATCCCCAGTACCAAAGAAATAAAACAAAAATAACATGTTGGTATTTTTTATAGTATTGCTGACATACACTTTGGGTTATATTTTTTAAAGTAAAGTAAAGTAAGTGCTTTTATATAACACCAGAAACACCTATTGGGTATCTATTAAATCACCTGGACTAATTCTCTAAAAATTTCTAGTTTTC
>RJWT010017671.1:0-19243 GCA_004365215.1 Cuniculus paca | reverse complement strand
TCAAGTCAAGAAGAGGCTGGAGTGAAGTAATGCAAGTCCTGAAAGAAAACAACTTCCAACCCAGACTGATGTACCCTGAAAAACTTTCCTTCAAAATTAATGGAGAAACAAGATACTTCCATGACAAAGAACAACTCAAGGAATTCATGACCACCAAACCAACCCTACAAAGATTACTAAAGGACATTTTAGAGAGAGAGAAAAAGGACCACGGTCTCAGGAACAATGTCAGAGGGGACTATCAAATGAGGCCAGTTGATTGAATGGAGAGGAAAATTAGGGAGCCAATGGCAGGAAAATAACATGGCAGAGACAATGCAGTGCAAGAGGGCCTCAAGGCACTAATAGAAAGAAAAAGAAGCATAGTGGATCAGGAGACAGGATCTATCAATATGCTCTATGCAAGAAACACATTTAGCTAGAAAGAAAATTCATAATCTGAAAGTCAAAGGAGAGAGAACAATGCCCTATGTGACAGGGAGCCAGAAAAAAAAAATAGGGGTAGTCTGCCTATTAATTGTAGAATGGATAAGAAAGACATGGGATTTCATGGGATGGAAACCTACTCAGCTATAAAGGAAGATAACCTCAAGGTTCTTGTAGGTAGATAGAGGCAACTGGTAATAGTGCTCATGGATGTAGTGGACCAGAGTCACAAGGGTGAATTTTGTGTTACCTCCATAGCATAACAAACTAAAGGTGTTAGTGGGATCCAAAATGCGCAATACATATTGGGAATGTCAAAGGGGAGGAATTATCTAAAAAGGGAAGGAAATGACCACTATTAATCTATTATCATGATTCAAAATTTAGATTGTATTCATTGTTCTGATTATTTTCATTTCATTCCAATTTGTTTGATTTTATTATACTTGACGGCATGGACAGCTATTTTAAAGATAACAAGCTATATAATTGCAGCCATCGAGGATGTCCAATTATCTTGTTTAGAAACCCTGTATGGCTTTCAATGTTTGTTTTGATTGATTTCACTCTATTCTGTATGGTTTGATTGTAATATGTCTTAAGGTGTAGGCAACTAATCTGAAGATAACAAATATTATGGTAGCCAATGCTGTTTTGCTAATATCTTGAAATTCTGTATTGCTTACATTGTTTTGCTTTGTTTTGTTTTGTTATGTTTTGTTTTGTTTCTACTGTTTTAGTTTGTTGTATTTTGTTTGATTTTACTTATCCCTGATGGTATGAGCAGGTATACTGCAGATAACAAGAGGTATTATGGTAGCCTTACTGATTGCTTTTTACCCTGTTTAAAAGTCATGTACCGTGTTCATTGCCTTGTTTTGATTGACTTTACTCTGTTTTGTTTTGTTTGATTGTATTCTTTTCAAAATAAAAAAAATGCTACAAGAAAAGATTTTGAAAGTTTTTACCACAAAAATGATAAATGTTTGAAGAAATAGCTATGCATTGACTAATTTGAATATTACACAATGTGTACATTTATTGAAATATCACAATGTCCAATAAATATATAAATTATCATATGTCAATTTTAAACAGGTTTAAGATTTGTTGATAGAACCAAAATATTAGTAAAAAAATAAAAAATAAATGTGAAAAATAAATGTTGAGCTACCCTCAATTTTTGACTAGTGATGCTTATTTTCCATTTACAACATGAAATTTTTTCCTGTTAAAATAAGTGTAATTAAATTCAAAATTATTGAAAGAAATGAACTGATGTACATAAAATTGTTGGTAGGAACATAAGACAACCACCATGCCTTTGTATTCATTTTCTGTGGTCATATAATAAATAATGTACAAGTCGGTGACTTAAGCAAGAATGAGTATGTTTACTTTTCACAATACCTGTAGGCTAGGAGTTTGGAAAGATTCTGGCTCAGGGTCTCTCACAAAGTCACCAGTCAGAACTGGCCATCTGCAAGCTTTCCTGGGGTGGAGGGTCTGCTTCCCAGTTGGTTCAACCATGTGGCTCATGAGTTGGTAGTGTCTGTCCCTCCTCACGCCGGTCCCTCCACAGTGCTTGAGTGTCCTCATGGCTTGGTAGTTTGTGTAGCAACAGAGCACACAATCTGAGAGGTGAAGATGAAAGTGGCAATGACTTTTATAACCCATCCTACATAAAACTGCTCAATTCAGAATGGAAGAAAGCTATAAGAGGGAGACTGTGACAGAGTAAGGGTCATTTCAGAGACTGGCCACCATACCATGATACACCACTGACCACAACTGGAGAAATCTGATTTAAACTTAAGTTACAACTCACCAGAGGGCATCAGAAAAGAGAGGTGATATAACCAAGCCTAAGCAAGATGTTTTTGTTGGTTGGTTGGTTAGTTGGTCAGTTGTTTGGTTAATTGGTTGATTGGTTGATTGGTTTTGGTACAGTCAAGGAATCCAGAGCTCCGGGTCCTGGGTCAGTTTTATTCCTACCATATCTCAAATGCTGACACTACCTTTGAACTTTCAAATACTTAGGAAAACTCTGGCCCTCAACTAGGCCAAGACTTTGTCTCCTCTCATGCTGTTGGTTCTGGGTCCAGCAAACCGGACAGTTGTGCACAGGTCTTCTACCCCTAAGGTTGCAAACTGACTGTTCACAGGTTATATTCAGCCCAGTTTTGTGGCCTAATAAGACAGTGTTAGTGTTCTTATTCTTTGTGTTGAGTTGCTAATTAGATATTTCCTGTAAAACCCAGATCTGGGCTTTTGAAACACTTGGAAGCATTGAGGTTACCAGCTTTGCTTTTCCACATAGTGACCACTTTAGCTATATATGCTATCTCACTAACCATAATTCCTGCCACATCTCTGCTTTCTTAAATTTCCTTCTTCCTCTCCATATGCCATTAGACTGACTACATTTGATTTAATCTGACACTCTCATTTACAGGGGAGTATACTGAGGTCATGATTATTGCTGAGTTTAAATCTATGAAATGATTTGCTCATGACCGCTTGGTTAGTCAATGACAGGGCAAAGACTGCTAAGTTTCTTTCCTATCTAAACTGACACTCTTCCCAAAATACTTTCCCCCTTCTCTCACAGACAAGCTTCAAACTACAGAATATTCTAGACAGCTAAGCTAAGGTGTTTCTCTTCCCTGCATGGCACATTTAACCTGAAAAGCTGTCTCATGCTACAAGCAAAACAAGGGATCCCAGGACAAAGAAATGTAGATTTCAGTTCCAACTCAGTATCTCAGTAGGAAAGAGAATTTTAGAAAGTTTTTGTGTCCCCATTCTAAAGGAAAGATAGCACATAAAAGATGATAGATGGACAAAATTAAAGTGGAAAACAGTTTAATATTCTGGGAAACGATTGGTAACAATCTTCAAACATCACAGACTATTTCAGCCCCTCTGACTAGCAGTGATCTTCTTTTTTTTCAATTTATTATTTATTATTACTAAAAATAATTTATATTAAATCTTTCAAGGAAGTTTCTTGCTTCTCCATTTCCTGGCCTTTATGAAGTCACCGCCTTGGCCTACACATGAAAGGCAAATGTTTTAAGTAAAGTGCATATAAAAAAGAAGGAGGAGAAAGGGTGAGAGAGATTTTGGCATGGCAAAAGCTCTCCGTGAGAGATGATCTTGAAATCCAGGCTAAACAGCTGCTAAGGTGATCAATAAGTAGAGCTCAGATTCCCTGGCATCACCTGGCTGCAGCCCAGATCATAGGCCTGAGATCAAAGGCACTGAACCATACCTGCTTCCAAATGTGAAGGGGCAGCTTTGTTTTCCCAGGAGCCCTGAGCTCAGATCAGCTTCCCTGCTGCTGGTTTGCAGGCATCCAGCATAAGCAAGGACAAGAGACAAGAATCTATTCTGTCAACCACCATGGAGACACAAGCCATCCAGACCTGGAGACACTGTGTGCATCCAGCTAGTGACACAGCATTGAAGTACAGAGATAACTTTGTCATAGATCCCTGAACATTCTGAGTTACCTCATCCAGGCCACATCAGTTCCACACCAGAATCCCTTCACCTCCTTCTCCACCTCTCCATGAAGCTCAAAATTTTCTCAGTGCAATTTAAGACTGGGACTTAGTGACTCCTCATTTAGCTGGCAATGAAGCTAGGAGATATATTTTTCTACCATGTCACATGTAAGTCAGGGCTCCTTCTGGACAGCAAGGAAGAAATAAGACGAATGAGCAAATCACTTCTTCTTTCAATTACGTAGTTTCTTAATATTTCTGGGTGTCTGTGATATGTTGTGTATGGTGACTAATGACTGAGTGGGCAAGACATGCTCTCTATCCACAAAATGTTTCAGTCAAGGGGAAAAAATTGATTTTAAAAAAAGTAGTTGCAAGGAAGTAGCTCAAGTGCTATCATATGGGAAATGAGGGTGAAAGATGAAAGTTCATGAAGCAAGGAATGAGGAAGAAGTAACATCAAGAGAAGAGAAAGATCAAAAGGGTTAAACATAAACAAGACAAAGATGAGAATGTATCAGATGGAGAAAGAGCCCATGAGAAACCCTGGTGGTGGAAGGAAGTAGAGTTGCCCCCAGGGATTTAAAAGCAGGTCCATATAAATAGGGGGCAGGGAGTGGGTAGTTAAAGTCTGGTAGCACACTTTTCACTTAAGCTATATTCAACGGGGATAAAGCAAAAACTTATACAAAAGGGGATGACACACAAAGAGCTGCAGCTTAGGGAATACCATTAAGTTTGCCAGTTAGGAAACAAAGGGAGAAATTCAGGGAAGGTGGCATTGCTCCAAATCACAATAATGATGGATTGCAGTTGCAAAGGAGATATGCAAAACACATAGCTGGCCTCATACATTTGATAAACATCTCTGTGAATGAGAGGTTGAAAAATAGAACATGATAGGGAATGGACTGAAGCTGCAGGCCAGCTCAAAGCTGGCAAAAGCATAAGGGATTTCTGCTTCTATGAAAAGGATGTAAAATAATGTTCCCCCAACATGAGACAAAGCTCATGTCTGGAGTCAGGCTCCCTGCTGAGAATTGGGGATGGCTGAGATGTCCTCTCTGAGGACAGACTGAAATTAAATGTTCTACTATCTGGGCTGCAGCCACCTGACAAGAGAAGCCAGTGTTTACAACCTAGCCCCATAGCCAGGAGTTAAACTGAACCAAGCCATATGCACCTTGTAAGTAACTGGATCAAAATAGCCCCACTATGTCCATGGAGCAGGAATCTTAAACAGTTGACATAAAACATAGCTCTAGATAGCAGATATGAGGTTCACTGAAGGAAAACAAATCTTTTAAAGAAAGAGGAAATACATGAGCATAAAACAAGACTCTTTAAATGTAAGCTATTCCTACAAAACAAAATTAGGAAACACATGAAAAAGCTAATCCTACAAAAAGAACAACTTCCAAACAGCAAAACCAAATGAAAAGCAAAAACAAGTTCAAATCCATGTGAAAATCAAGGCAAAAATAATAATCCATGGTGTCTTGGTTACTTTTCTCTCATGGTTGAGACAAAATACCTGACACCCAAAATGAAGGAAGGAAAGGTTTATTTCTTATAGCTTTGGAGGTTTTAGTCCATACTCAGCTGGCTCCAAGGCAGAGTGGCATGGCTGAAGGGCAGCTGGTTGTGGTAGCCTACAAGCAACAAGAGTGGAAAAGCAGAATAGGGAAAACATGCCTGCTTCCCTCCCTTATATTGGATGTCAGCTCCACCCCTGGGCAGGTGCAGGACTCACACTGCTAATCCCAGCACTAGACAATGAACCAATCACAAATGCTAGATTCAGTCACTTCCGACTACATGAGGTTTGGTAGCCACCTAGACACAAACCATAACACATTGCTAAATCATCAATAAGCAGAAGAAAATGTTCTAATCTGACAAAATGCTTTCAGAAAGTAGGTTGCAATTATTAAAAAGCAATAAACAATAAGAAATTGTAAACCCAAAATAAATTGTCATTAAATGAACAGTTACTAAATAAGGAACTGTATATACTATGCACATTACCACTAAATAAGGAATTGTATATACTATGTACAATTGTACCATACTGTGTACATCAGAACAAAAAAATGATCAAAGGAAACTCCATTTTGATGTCTTTTGCTTTTATTTGCATAACTCTGACCCATAGTACTGTAATGTATAACAGAACATAAAGCTGCAGTACTGTACTCTACTGTACAGTGCAATGAGTAAAAAACTACTGTGCTGTGCTGGAGAAGAAGCCACCATCAATCTCACTGCTGCTTACTTTCCCGCATCGTAAGTTCAAATGTGGGTCGTATGACCGAGTAGCCTGTTGCAAGTCTGAACAGCATGCCTCGGCCATAAGTCCAAACAGTCATTAAACAGGTAGGTCATTAAACAAGTTCGGCTTTTCTGGTTGATCCCCTAGTGACACAGCTGCTGCTTAAACTGTCACTCAGTGCTTTCTTATGAGTTCTCTGCAATAAGAATGCTTAATACACAAGCTCCTTTTGACTTATTTAATCATAGATTCTTATCCAGCCTTACATCATACTTTTGTAGGCATAAATTCTCTTTAAAATAAAATAAAATAAAATAAAATAAAATAAAAACACAAGTAAACCAAATGCAAAATATTCCTCTTTTCCATGTTCAGATCCTACACTTCTGAACCAAGTTGAAATCCAGTCATTGACCTGCCACTTCAGTACCCATGGAGCTGTTTTATAAAGAGCATTGTTATTCCATTATCTTTTATAATCTTATGTGGCTCCCAGGATGTTCTGCTAAGTCACTTTCTTTGAACTTACACAGCTCCTTTTTTCAATGGTGAACCATACCCAGTTGGAGGAAGTAGGACACTGTGGATGTGCCTTTGAAGGATATTTCCTGCCCCCATACCCCTCCCCCACTGTCTTGCTTTCTTGCTTACTATTCTTCCTGTCTGCCATCAGGTGAGCAGCTTTCCTCTACTATGTCATTTCCACCATGATGGGTCTGCCGTGGAGCCAGCCAACCATAGGATGTAACCCCTGAAATGGTGATCATAGCTAAACCTTTTCTTTCCTCTTCTCTCTCTCTCTCTCTCTTTCTCTCCTTCCCTCCCTCATCTTTGTATATACAGTGATACACCTGGCTCCAAGGTCGAACTTGGTGCTACTCAAAGAGCAAAGTTTGAAAAAAATAATCTACTCTGTGTTCATAACTTTGCTCAATAGCCAAACTAAGAATCAGACTTAGAAAAACCTGTACAGGCTAAGATGAGTCACATGCCACATCTCCCCACAGACACAAAGGGGTGAAGCTTCAATCTAAGAGCTGCTCTCGCCCAGACCACACATAGTGCTCCTATTAGTGCATTAAAACATTTGTCCTTGTGCTTTGCTTTTTGTGCTTTATTTGTGTAAAATTTCATAACCGTAGCTCCAAAGAAGGATAGTGATACCAGCAATAAAGCTAAAAGGAAAATGTGAGAACCACGATAGAGTTAAAGGAATAAATTATTGCAAAATTCGTTGAAGTCCTGGAAAAATAAATCTTTAAGTGCAACATTGGGCCTCAGAACCAATTATTTGGTTTTCCATTATTTATTATGGGAAAAATATGTTTGGTTCTCCAACATTCAGTGTTTGTGAATTTGGAATGAACTGAATTTGACAACCAAAGTATCGCCATCTGTATTTTTAGTTTTTTATACAGGAGAAATTGTGCACCCACAATAATTATAATCATCATGTACTACAAACAAGTGTAAATAAATACATGAGTAAATTTTTTAAAATAAACCTTTCTCCTTAAAATTGTGCATGTCAGATATTTTTGTCCCAAAACCAAACCAAACAAAGAAGCTGACTAATACCCACAGGTAAATGTTTCTGCAAATCAGTAGACTAAATACTAAAAATCTGAAACAAAATAGGTCAAAGATGCAAAAGGTAAGCCACAAGATACAAAGCCCCAACAACCAATAAACATAAATAGATAATTATTCTAATACTGAAAATTAAAATATAACATGTAGAGATGAATAAATTATCCTAACATGCATCCATTTAGAGAAAGAAACACTCTGTTACACCCATCAGCTTGTCAAATATCTCATAATGCCATTTATTGGTCAGGTTACATGGAAATGGATACATTGATAGAGTACAGTTGCAAGGATAAGTCAATACAACAACTTGAGGGGGAAATTTGATATTTTCAGTAAATATAAATGCAAGCATATTTTATGACCTCAAAATACCACTTCTAGTGTTTACTCCACAGCTTCTTAGGCAAATATGCTCCAAGAGATGTATAGAAAGATTCTTACTTCAGTGATGTTCCAAAGAAGATGGAAACTGGGTGTGGTGGTGCATTCCTGTAATTCCAGTACTCACGAGGCTGAGGCAACAGGATCATTGCAAGTTTGAGACCAGCCTGGGCTACAATGTGAGGTCAAAGCCAGCCTGAACTGCATAGAGAGACCCTGTCTCAAAAGGACAAAAAAAAAAAGAGGAAACCAATTTAAATGCATGCCAACATAGAGTAGAAAAATTAAAGTATGGAATATCTACACAAGGGTATTCCACATAGCAGCTAAATAGAAATACATCTTATACCTTACACCTATCAACACAGCTAATTCTCAAAACAGTATTGTTTGGAAATAAAGGAACTTGTATGATACGCACAAAGTGACACAAGTTATACCAAGTTTAAATGTATGTAAAACAATACTACATATTGCTTTTACAAATAAATATTTATGTTTATAAGAAGTTCCTAGCATTAAATGATATTTATATAGTTATTCACTGAGTTACTCAACACTTTTCCATATGTTTGTATTATTTTATAATATAAACATCTTTTAAACTCACTAGCATACATTACAGAAAACAAGGCTCTAGGCAAACAAGTAGATCACTCAGTGTTTGAAGTGAAACACAGGGGTGGTTTGGATCACAACAGAAGACTGGTGGATGATCAAGGGTGCCACATCCTTGGAGCTACTGAAAAGGAAGACAAAGGGTAGAAGATCCCATCCCTAAATTTAGGGTCTGAGATTATAGATGTAGATATAATCATGGTGTAAGTTCAGCTGGAAATATTTTTGTCCCTCTTTCCATAAAAAAGGGAAATAAAAACTCAAAACCAACACTCCTGGTCATGAACTGCACTTAAAATTTTGTAAGAGTTTGGCCAGAGGCAACTCGTTCTCCAACAAATGGCAGACAGAAAGCTTTAAACCAACACTGCACTTTTGGAGGAGGCAGTAATTAGAAGAAATAACTGGACCAAGAGTGGTGTTGAATAGCTTATTTGAAAATATTCCTGGAGAGCTGAACACCACATATTCAATTCAGAAAGCCAAAAGGATTCTTAGACTCCCAAAACCTTAGGTGAAAATTAGTATGGAAATTCCTCAAAATGTTAAAATTAGAAATTCCAGTTGATCAAGCTATGCCCCTTTTAGTTATGTTCTCAAAAAAGTTAAAGATATCATATTACAATGATTCATGCATACCCATGTTTACAGCCGTATAATTCTTAATAACTAAATCTTAAAATCACCCTATATGTCCATGAACAGATGAATGGTTTAAGAAATGCGGTATTTATATACAGTGCAGTACTATTTTGTCTTAAAGGATAAACTTGAGTCACTTGGAAAATGGATGCACCTTGGGACCATAATATTAAGTGAAATAAATCAGAAGCACAACCTTAAATGTCACATGTTTTCTCTTATACTGTAAGTCCCTGAATTACAAATGAGTTCTGTTCCAGGACAATGTTCCAAAGTCAGATTCATTTGTAAGTCCAGCAAAGTGAGTCTTACATACCTTTGACACAAATATCCAGCATAAAGCCTAAAAAAAAATCTAAACGCACTCAAAAAAAAAAAAAGAAAGAAAAAAACCCCAAAAGATTGCAAACAAACTACTTTTACAAGTTACCTTAAAATGAGAAGGTAGACACACGAGTTACTTCTGTGATTTACAAATGTTCATAAGGTGAAGTCTTTATATCCATGAAAGTTCGCAACTTGAATGTTTGTAAGACGGACACCTGCTGTATGAGAAAATTGAAATATAAATAAAGAACAAAATACAATAGAAATAATAGGAAAGGGGGAGATAGATCTTTTCAAATCAGAAAGGGACCAAGAGATGTAGGGAGGGAGGGGAGAGGGATAGGAGGGGAAGGGGATGAAGAAAAGAATCCCAACGTGTTTGGCACATGTACCAACTCCACACAAGGAATATAATCAGTATTGACTGCAAACATACAGATAAAAAACAAAAACAAAAAGATAAACCCTTCTGAAAATATCTTAGCTGTCCACAAGGTCATTTGATGCATTGTTTAGCCTTCCAGCAGATGAAGAGCTAAACCACGCATCACAGATGTCATTCAATACTTTTAACCATTTTACAAAAGTAGTTCTATATCAATCAGACCTGCATCCAAATTCTGACTTTGCATTTGTGAGTTAAAAAGTTTGGGGCAAGTTTTTTAAACTCCATGCACCTCAATTTTCTCATCTGTAAAATAGGAATGAAAGTAGTGTCTCTTTTGATGTTTGTTATGCAGTGTAAATTAAACCAAATGAAAAGACATCCAGCAGATGGCAACTGCCCAATAAATATTAGTTGTCATAAATATTACTGACTGTGTTTCAGGTGGAAAAGGTTTAATTAAGTCCAAAGCAGATTCAGTCTCTCTTCTGCACTTGGCAGCTCTCTAGCCAATATATCCTCGCTTTTCTAAACCTGACTTTGTACTTTTACATCTGAAGGCACCAAGAATTGAGCTATGGCCATGACCAGATGATTCTGCTCTCAAAGTCAGTCCAGGCCAGTGTGGAACACATGACTCACCTCTACAGTCTCTCTATTGACGTCCATCTAACTGTGGTTTCACCACAATTTTTTTAGAAAGTCCAGTGCTAGAAATCTTGGATATGTCTTTTAAAATCATATGTCGTAAGCCTTAATGGATCTTTTGAAGTTTCCAAAAGTTTGCTGGGTTCATCCTTTTGGTTTTTCAAATTTAATGTTTCAAATGCATTTGGGTGGTCAACTAGAAACCTCTTCTGTACATTAATTATTTGCAGATGTTAATGCTATGAGTTGGGGGTATGGATGGTACTGGAAAAATATGTGCCATTAGGTCCGCATCAGGACATAGTCTCATATACACATTTACAAGTGTGTGAACCCATATAAAAGCTTAACTCTGTCCAAAATATCACATAAATGTTTCCTGACACCTTAGAGAATGGAATTAAATTCAAAGCAGGCTACCAACGTTAAACTCCATCACAGAATGAGAGTATGACATCCAGAGGGAGCAAATGTTTTCCATATGCCAGGCTCTCTGCTAGAAACTTTACATTTGTTTATTAATCCCCACCATGAAGCCATTTTCATTGTATTATCATTTTAAAGATGAAAAGTCTTGAAAATTCAGACAGTGGAATTGAGTTACCTAAGCTAGAGAGCTGATGAGTGGAAGATCCTAATATAAAAACCAAGTGGTTCTGATTCTAGAACTGGAATTCTTTTCTCCATTGGTGAACCAGAAAGAATGAAGAGAGGGCAGAAGATAAGCAGTTCCCTGGGCTGGACAGCTGAACTAGAGGCACCCTTCTTATCCTTACCCTCATTGTACAGGCAAAAAAAATTAGGCACAGAGGCCAAGAGATTTGTTCAAAATACTCCAGGCAGTAGGGGAGGAACTGGAGCTCTAATGTAGAGTTCATGCTCTTGATCACTACATCAAACTGCCTTGAGGGAAAATGAAGTTTGTAGCAAAGTCACCTCTGAATGCATTTCACCTGCGGCTTTCTGATAATGCTTATGTCACTGGGAATGGTGCCACTCGACCAAGCAATGATGTTTAAATTGTAAGAGCAGACAAGGCCCAAGACTTGGCCCAAATAGAACCAGAGTCTTCCACTGAGTCAGCCAGATGCCTGTGGCTCTGTGTTCATGGCATGGGGAATCAAAGGACAGAATTGGTGCTTTCAACAGAAATACTGTAATGGAAACCATTTCAAGGGCCACAGCAGCAAAAGACTTCCCTTCTCCTCACACTTTAACTTCAGGCACAGTCTGCAACTCAGATGGGGGCATTTAGATGTGTTTCTACCACAAAGGTTTTACCGGTCACTGTCCCAGGAAAAAGAAGCAAGAGTGAGGGGTCTCTCTATTCTAGGGCAAGAGAAAGTGGTTGTCTATCAAGGAGTATGGGAAAGTTCCTCCTGTGTTCTTTTGTACCCACCAGGCAAGCAAAGATATAAACACGTTGTGTTTTTCTCATTCAGTTTGTTTTAATATTCACTATGGGTATAGACTATTTTAAGTCTCAGGAAAAGATTGAGTTTTTAAACCAGACTATTTTCACTTGCATCTTATTTCCATATCTGCAGCTGAACAAGTAATTTAGGTTGCGTAACCCTAATCTTCCTCATTCATAGAATGGATACAATAGAAGAAAAACTACCTTACAGAGTCATGGTGAGTGTTGACTGAAATAAAGAACAAAAATTTCTTGCAGAGAAAATACACTCAATGGGTGCTTGGTAAAGACTGTTTTTGTTTATTCTTGATAAGGTCGAGCTAGGACCTGTGAACCCTGTTTGGAGGGTATAATAAGCTGAATAATCTTCACATCCAAAGATGTTACCTTATATGGAAAGAGGAACTTTGAGGGGATGATTAACTTAAGTATCTTGAGATGAAGAGATTATCTCAAGGACTCTTATGAAAGAAACAAAAGAGGGTCAGATTTAGAAATTGAATGATACTCATCTACTGTATTTGAGCAATCATTGGAAATTACAAAACATAAAGAAATTTACTTTCCTTGAGAGTCTTAAGAAAGAAATGGCCTGCCGACACCTTGATTTTAGCCCTGGAAGACTGATTTTGGACTTCTGACTTCCAAAAGCGTGAGACAATAAGTCTGCACTTTCTTACATCATGAAATATATGCAAATGTGTTACATCAACCATAGGAAAATAAAACAAGGGTGTATTACAAGCAAAGTTTCACCCCAATATTGAAGACATCCTTATACCACAGGACAGTTAAGTATGACCCATATCTCAGTGTCCAGCAACCTGTGGACATCTCCAACAAAAAAATGTATACATACTTCAGGAAAAGAAAAATAGTGTGATATTTTTCAACAGATGATGTTACCCTTGTGGCTGTGATATCAACAAGTTACATAAATAACAGTGATAAGTGGGGGGAGGTATGGTAACTGACTGAGCGACTTAGGACCATTTTAATGTGGTATTCAAAATTTGAAAATATTGGTAAAGTACAGTGATGATGGAGTCATGACTTTGGAAAGGAGCCTCCAGCACACCTGACAATTTCACGGATTCCTCATAAGTTCAAAATACATGGTACCATGTGGGACATACATAAAGGAAAAACTGGCAGACCCCACATACCAACAAGTACTGCTTCCTCGGCTATGGTGTGGAACTGTTCACATTCACCACAGATGTCTGCTGCACAGTGTGCATCTGAGACAGCAGTAAGAACAAACATACAGGGCATTCTTAAAAGAGCAAAGTGGAAAGTTTACATCCCAAGATCGCTACAAGCAACCACTGAAAATGATCCTGATCAACAAATACAGTTTTGTGAATGATTCCAACACATGGTAGACAAGGACAAGGAGTCTGTGAGGGAGATTGTGTGGTCTGATGAAGCACAATTTAAGTTAAATGGAACAATAAACTGACATAATTGTGTTTCCTGGGCACCAGAAAATCCTAATATGCATGTAGACAAAGCAGTCAGTCTTTACCAGGAGTCAATGTCTGGTGTGGAGTGTCACCAAGATGTTTAATAAGACCATCTGTCTTTGAAGGTACTGTTACATTTCAAGCATACCAAGACAGTCTATGCACATCCATCTTACCTGCAATACATGAACTTTATGGAAGTGATGAATTTTTCTCTTAACAAGACAGTGTACCACCACACTACCACCAAGATGTGTGACCTTATTAGGATGAGAATTTGCAAGGACACTGGCTAGGACAAAGTGGCACAGTTGAGTTTCCCACACATTCTCCTAATTTAGACTTTTATCTATGAGGGAACTTACAGGATGTTACATATCACAGAAAACTCACTACACTGCTGGCCCTTAGAGAAGAAATTGAAAATGCATGTGCAGCAATCTCAGTGACCAAGGTTAACCAAGCAAAAGTTCTCCATGCTAATAAATGTCTAGAAGTCAATGACCATCCCTTCAAGCACCTCTTGTAATTGTAGAAAGCAAAGGTAACTTGTATTAATTTCTTGATGTTTCAATAAATTTAGTATTAAAATATTTATATTTATAAAAGCTTTTCTTTCCCTGAAATATGTATACATTTTTTTGGAAGACTCTGTATATGAGTTCGCAGAGAGTCAGGGGGTGACATCAATTGTTAATAATCCCAACTGTCAATTCTCAATAACTCAGTCTTTGTTGTTGTTTTTTTCCCCCCATTACTTCAAATGCTCTCAGAAACAAGTTCATCCCACTGCTCTTTGAAATTCTTCCAGGAGCAGCAGTTTTAGGAAATCTTCCCAGGGCCATAGATACAGGACCCTTGGTGAGAGCTTCCTTCTCTCTCAGACCCTCCTCCTGGCATCTTCCCAGTCCACACGGCCTGCCAAATACTGCTACTGAGCTCTGGGACTAGCAGGAAGAGAATGCGTTGCCATACTTGTTGTCTGTCTACAAAGTACACTGCTTGTTCTGAGAATCTTAGTTTTTCATAAGCATACTTGTTTCAACTTTAGATATTATCCCCATACTTTCTCATGAAGTCAGATTGGGTAGAAAATCATCATGGCATCTCATCTCTCAGCTTTGCTTCAGCTTTATCTTCCCCCTTTCCCATATATCACAATGTCTTCCTCTTTCTTCTATTAAAAACTGAAGCACCATTCATATGTTACAACTTGTGCAGTTAGAGACTTGGCAGGGTGGAATAGTGCTAGCTCGATTTGCCAGAAACATGAACCCTAGCTTTGGTCTCTGTAAAACCCCATTACCTCAGGATAGCCATCGTCTTCCTTTGAGCAAATGCCCTTGCAAAAAATGTCTGAATTTCTATGTGCTGACTGAGACCAGTGGGAATAGTCTGGCTTCAGGGTTTTTCCGGAGTATGCACTTTGCATTTTCAAAAAGATGTCCACACTGTTCATTTCTGATTGTTCTCTGGTATCTGACTGTAAATGAACCTAGCTGGCCAAAAATGACTCTTGTTTTTATCTAGAAGATTATTCTGGAGTAGGAAGGAACATGTTAGATACTATTTTAGAACATTCATCTTTCTTTGACATTTGGAGAAATCTTTTAAGTAAAGCAATATTGGAAAGGACAACACTGAAGTCACTCTAACACCGATGAAAATACCATTAATCAATAAGATTTGACAGTTCTGACTTGGGAATTCAGGCAGTAGAAGGGTTCAAAAGATAATACATTCTTTTTCATCAAAGATAAAAACCAGTTGAGAAAGATAGAGAAGTAAAGGCAAGGGTTGGGAATCAATGCATCACTTTTGTTACTTGGCTACTGGTACATCTCTAGTTGAAGAGGGTCACTCTGTCAATGAATAAATGGAGCTATGAGATTAGACAGGCATACCTGCCAATCTACAGGCAATCCTGAACTCAAAAGAGTGCTTCCCTCGATCCTTGAGGAGGAAAGGTAGAAAGGCTGCTCCCTGGAAAGAGCTCATGCTCAATCTGAAAAGACAAAACTGGTGCAAAGTGCTGCACAAACAGCTCCTGGCTATTGTGGATATGTATGATTAGATGAGAAATGGGCGTGAGTATGCAAAGAGAGCAATGACACAATATTGGTGGAGTTCTCTCCACACGAAGCACTGAAACAACTGTAGAAGATGGGGTTATTGTAAGAATGTCCACTAAGAATATCCACCATTCCTTTCTATTGGGTCTATCCCTCTAACACTGTTACCTTTCCTATTCCTGTGGCCATGAGATTGGTTGATAAATAAGATGTGAGTTATTTCTCAGTAAGTGCTTCTCAGTAAACCATTGCATGCTTCCATCATCTTTCCTTTTCTTGTACCATAGGTATGTCACACATAGGACTCTCCATCAGCCTTAACTTCAGGATGAGGAAGAGTAGGGTAAAATTATGGTAACTCAGAGAAGACATTAATTTGACCGAGAAATACATATTTACTGTCTGGAACCAACAAAAACTTAAAATAAACTTTTATCACTGCCTAGCTTCCCTTATACTTACAAGTATGTGGAGGCACTTACCATACACATCCACAGTAACAAGCAACTTTCCTTTTCTACCTGTGTTTCTCCTTTTTCATACATCCATCCATCCATTCACTGAGTATTGATTGGGACCAGCCTTTATCAGGGATGCAGTGATGAGTAAGACAAGCCTAGTGGGGGAGCCAGTCATGTCAAGAAATAAGTTGAATGGAAATGAGTGTGTGCTATATTTGAAGAATGTACAAGATTTCAAGAGGACCTAGAAGAGGAGGGATGATTTGGACCAAATGAGAGGATTACAATGCTCCCAGGATCTCCACAGGAGGATCCCTTCACTCCAGGGAGAGCCCCCAAAATGTGACTGACATACTACGAGTATTTTGTGACTGGTCTTGTTCTCTGGAATACAAACCCAGCAAAAAAGCCAATGGATTGCCCAAAGCATATGGAATGCATGTCAAAGTCTGATAAATATTACAGGCATTCAGAAGAGGGTGAGCTTTTAATTCTGAGTCATCCCTTAGGGAGGTCTTCAGGAGATTCTGGATCTCAATCAAAAAGTGAAAGGCAGGTTGGATTCCTCCAGACAAAGATTGGGAGCATATCATTTCAGTGTGAAAGAGAATAAGCACAGAACAGAGGGCAAGGAAATAGGTTTATTTCAAAGAAAATGTGTGGAGCAAGGAGGCAGGATGGTGTGAGGCAAAAGAGGAAAGTGAGACAAGAAGGGGAACTTTAGGGGCAGACCTAACATGCAAGATGAAGATCTGTATGCCTCAGGAGAGAGGAGTCATTGAAGATTTGTGAAAATGGAAATAATATGGTCTAAAAGACAGTTTGGGATAATGGTGAGGCAGTCTCTCTCTCATGGAGGGTGGGGCAAAAGAACTCACTGAAGATGGGCACTTAATGAGGAGGCTCCTGAATGTTCTGGGCAAGTGTGAACCTAATCCCTGATCAAGAAGAGGAGGGAACCAACATGAGAGGGTCATGAAAGAGAAGTCCACAATTAATGGTATTAGGCCTCTGGATGTGGTTTGGGCTGCCACTAAAGGTTTACCAAGGAGGTCTTAGAGTTAGGTCTTGAATAATGATCAGAATTCATATAAAGAGAAGGGAGCAGACAGGAAAACATCCAGAAAGTCTTTTTCAAAATGAGGGTATGTACACAGCATTTTTATAGTGGTAAAACCGAAGATGAGGTCAGCAAGTTAAAAACAATGTTTTTCCAACATGTATAGCCACATTTTCTTCCTTCTTTTAGTCCTCTTAAGAATTCTGTAAGTTCAGTACTTTGAACCCATTTTGCAGATGAGAAAATGGAGGCTAAAAAGGATTGTGTACAGACCAGCTACATAATTTTTGAGAGGCCCAGTGCAAAATGAGAAAATAAGATTGCTTATTTGAAAATATTTTAGAACTTTAAGACAGTAACATCAAAGCAAAAAGACAAGCACAAAGTCCTTCTGAACTACTCTTCAGGTCACATGCCCTTGAAGCCAACTCAGATTCCATTCTAGGCAAATAAAAATCAGCCAAAAGTCAAATTGCTCACACAACAGATGAGCAGACAAGGGTGAAATGGACTACAAGGACTTGAACACCCAAAGTAGCATGAGACAAAAGTAAACTTGTGTGGTTTTAAGCCACTTCAATGATGTGTGTTTGTTACTGAAGCATAACATAGCCTATACTAACTCATACAGGAAAGTTTAGAAAACCTCCTATAGCACCACAGTAAAAAGCAAGGTGTTGAGCCTGGATAGCCAAGACCTATTTTCTTCACCCTCAAGTTAGACCTGTTATAGGGTCATGAAACCATTGCATTTGGTCACAAGATTTTTGAAAATTAAACAATTAACAAACAATATATGAACTGTGCATGTTACACATTGGAATAGCATTTTTCATGAAACATTTTTCAGTGCATATACATGCTCAGTCACAATATCACATGCATTTCTGCCTATGGGTAATTGCCAAAAATTTTTGAAAGTCACTGTTCTGCATCATGCTTTCAGCACAGGAAAGGAAAATAATTCTGTGAATGTCACCCCAATAGCTTGGATACTTATAATTCTTTTATCAATTAGCTAAATCTAAATTCATTTATTACATAGTTAAAATTTTGAACTTTACAGTTTCCCAGCTACACATTTGAAATTTTACCCATGTGAAACTCGACCTCTGTAATGTGCTCCCCTTCAACTCCATTAATTCCCTACTCGCTGTGCCCTGTTAACTTTTTATTCTGCTTTAAAAGAACCATGAAGTCATCATTTCGGATGCAGAGAACAAACCGTCATTGTCTTTTGACACAAGCAGACAAATTCTGGGCACAGATGTGCCCACTGGGGCAACTACAAAAAAGCAGGCAAGAAGCCACTATGTCACCAGCCCTGGGGTCTGGCGCCAGGCCTCTTCCTTTCTTCAAACCTATGACAGGCTGATCCCTCAGAAGTGAGTCATCACAGAGAGCCAGCATCTGCCCACAGAAGGAGACCCAGTAACTTGGAAAAAATCTGCGGGAAATACTCACGCTTCACTCTGCCAGCAGCTGTCAAGTCTGCCCCCTCACCACAGCAACTGTGGAACCAAACCCCTAGCTCTGACAAAGAACTGGAAAGAGCTTTTACCATAATTATTTGGTGAAAAATCCCAGATGTGAGATGCTGAGATGTGTGGCTTGCCTGTTTGGGTTCTAAGTGTGGAGATTCTCTCTGAAGGTCTACTACTACCCAGCAGATTGAGTCAGGAAGGACATCATTCATCATTTTGGTGCAGGTTGGATTTCAACCTCATCCTGCTTCCACAGGTCCTGTTTGCTGGAACTTGGAGCTTTGAGGAACATTGTCCACAGTTTTCCTCTACAAAGGGATCACTTCCCCCTGGCACAAGAAAGGTACAGTTAGCTTGTGGGGATTCGAACTCTGGAATGACCTCTGACCATGTCTACTGGACAACTTCATCTCTGACAAGGATGTCTCCAGGCTGGCACTCTTTTCTGTCCCTATACCTCTTGTCATTGTCACTGGTAGCCA
>RJWT010017670.1:0-19223 GCA_004365215.1 Cuniculus paca | reverse complement strand
TTTTCACTTTTTCTTCATTTTTTGTTCATGTTCTTATATGAGTGTGAACAAGGTTTATATTTTGTTGTTGTTGTTCTGTTCTGTTCTTCTTTTCATTTCTTTCCCTCCTATTTTCTTTTTTGTGTATGTGTGTGTGTTACAATTTTTTTTATTTAGAAAAGAATACAATCAAACAAAACAAAACAGAGTGAAGTCAATCAAAACAAGGCAATGAACATGGTACATGTTTTCTTTTTTTTTTTTTCCTGGCACTGGGGATTGAACTCACGACCTTGCGCTGGCCGGGCAGGCACTTAGACCGTTGAGCTAGATCCCCAGCTCTGGTGTTTTTGAGACAGGGTCTCACTATGCCGTTCAGGCTGGCCTTGAGCTCACTTTGTAGCCCAGGCTGGTCTCAACCTCACAGCGATCTGCCTGTCTCAGCCTCCTGAGTGCTGGGATTACAGGTGTGAACCACCACGCCCAGCTGGTACATGATTTTTAAACATGGTAAAAAGCAATCTGTAAGGCTACCATAATGCTCTTGTTATCTGCAGTATACCTGCCCATACCATCAGGGATAAGTAAAATCAAACAAAATACAACAAACTGAAACAGTAGAAACAAAACAAAACATAACAAAACAAAACAAACAAAGCAAAACAATGTAAGCAATACAGAATTTCAAGATATTAGCAAAACAGCATTGGCTACCATAATAGTTGTTATTTTCAGATTAGTTACCTACACCTTCAGACATATTACAATCAAACCATACAGAATAGAGTAAAAACAATCAAAACAAACAATGAAAGCCATACAGGGTTTCTAAACAAGATAATTGAACATCCTCGATGGCTGCAATGATATATTTTATCTTTAAAACAGCTGTCCATGCCATCAAGTATAATAAAACCAAACAAATCAGAATAAAATGAAACTAATCAGAACAATGAATACAATCTAAATTTCAAATCATGATAATAGATTAATAGTGGTCATTTCTTTCCCTTTTTAGATAATTCCTCCCCTTTGACTTTCCCAATATGTATTGTGCATTTTGGATCCCACTGACACCTTTAGGTTGTTATGCTATGGAGAGAACACAAAATTCACGCTTGTGACTCTGATCCATTACATCCATGAGCACTATTACCAGTTGCCTCTATCTACCTACAAGAGCCTTGAGGTTATCTTCCTTTACAGCTGAGTAGGTTTCCACCACATAAAATACCATGTCTTTCTTATCCATTCTGCAATTAATGGCCAGGCTACCCCTATTTTTTTTTCTGACTCCCTGCCACATAGGGCATTGTTTTCTCTCCTTTGACTTTCAGGCTATGAATTTTCTTTCTAGCTAAATATGTTTCTTGCATAGAACTTGTTGATGGATCCTGTCACCTGACCCACTATGCCTCTTTTTCTTTCTATTAGTACCTTGAGGCCCTCTTGCACTGTATTGTCTCTGCCATGCTATTTTCCTGCCATTGGCTCCCTATTTTTCCTCTCCATTCAATCGACTGGCCCCACTTGATCGTCCCCCTCTGACATTGTTCCTGAGACCGTGGTCCTTTTTCTCCCAGGCAGCACCCATGCTCTCTGCTTCCTGTCCGCCAGGAGAGAGCAGTTTTTCCCCTACAGCCTTCCGCCCTGTCATGTCTACCTTGGAGCCTGCCAACCATGAACTGGAACTGTGAGCCAAAGTAAACCTCTCCTCCTTTATGGGTGCCAGACATTGTGTCTCTCTCAATGACAGAAAAGTAACTAAAACAAGTGTATTTTGGGTTATAGCCTGCACTGTCATTTTCATGTTCTACAGAAAACATTCTTTAATTCAATGTCTGAAGACTGTATTTAATATATTTATTATGAGAGGACAGGAGGGAAGTATGGATTTCCTGTTAGAAGATTTACTAGCATGACAAGTACAGCAGTAGGTCAGGGGTTGGAAGTAGAGACTTTAGCCTGCCCCCAGGGGCAGGGCAGCAGCCTGAGATGGGGGCACAGCTTGGGCTAGGAAATGCAATGAGGAGGTTGGCTGGTTTGAAACCTAGACTAGAAATTAGGCTGCTAGAGGCAGGGGGGCATATAAAGCAGACATTTCCTGGCAAGGATTTCCTGAGAAAAACTATCTTCAGCATTGCCAGCATGAAAGAAAACCAAAGCTAGTCAGAAGCTCAAGGAGTGAAGGCAAATTTTTATTCAGTAACTATTACAATAAAAGAAGAGAGAACTCAGATATTGATGAAGCATTAAACCAGATGCCATGTGCTTATTTCATATATTTTCTCAAGATACATAATAACGTACTCAAGCAAGAGGACTCGATGGCACCATTTGTCCTCCATAGTTCCTCCTAAACTCAGCCAATCATTCATGTGACCACCGTGTTTGCTAACTTCCTTTATCCAAAGGAAAAATAAATTTTTCATATGCTTATTCCAGGAGGTAGGTTAGCAACGTGGAACTGCCCACTGAAATTAGGCTCCTTTCCTCACAGAATCAGAGACAAAGGCACTACAGTCCTTGGTGACTACATTTTGAAGAGATGGCTCCCACGTTCTTGAGGGGAACATTTCTGGGTTATAAAAATGAAAAGACACTTATTTAGCTTTCAAGAAGCTTTACAGACATCTCAAAGATGCAAAGAAAGAACTCACAGTTACGAGTATTTAAAGTAAATGTTCTAAGGAAAGAGGTACATTTTTTTCCTTATTTCATTGAGTAATTTTTTCTTTTGCATTTATACCTACTTTATGCCACATCTACCTTACAGCTGTACTTGCACACTAGAGCTAGCACCTGTCAGGTTATCATCCCCAAGTCAGAATGCAAACCATTCCTGAATCAGTAGATTAGGGATGGACAAAGCTGGCTGAGAAAGTAAGCATGACCCATTAATTACAAGATCCTAGCACACATGTGCAGAACAGTCCTGAAAGTCCTGCATGCAGAATTCTCATGCGAACTCACGGAGGTTTTCAATAGGAAGGCCTAGAGCCGACATCAGCCTGAAGCATGGAATCGCAGCACCGCCTCTCAGGACCTATATGTAAAGTCCTTGTGGGTTTCATTGAGATGTAGATGGCATAAAAGGACACAGACACAGAGAAGAGCTCACTCTCATGGCTTTCTTCATGATAGCCCACCCATCTTGCTTTTTCCTCTTTTATTTGGCCTAACCTCACACTGCAGAGCCAGTTTCCCTCTCACTCTTCACTTTTACTTTCTCAAATAAACTTTGTCACTGTTCTCTTTGCTTATTTCACTCAATTCTTTGTCTGAGACCAAAGAGCCTGAAATCCAACTCCAGGAGGGGTGAGCGACTCAAAACCCAGTAGCATTTATTTGGTAGGCCACTTTCAGGAGGTTACCTGATAACATTTGCGTGTGTTTGAAATTCAGAGATACGGTACCCACTTAATAGTGCTGTTGCCTCAAGGGTAGAAGGCTGTGAGGTTTGTGAATCCATAGTATCAGAAGCCAAAGCAGGTTCAATTTACAGGTGGAAGATAGGCCCGATTACAGGCTTATTGTACCTTTGAAACGCAGGAATTTTTGGAGTGAGTCTGTGGGGGGGAAAGGCATTGTAACCTAAGTAAATTTAACCGTGTTCTGAAATTACAATTTTTAAAGTCATACACACACACACACACACACACACACACACAGAGGGATGTTTCCTGTCTCATTTCTATTCTCTTTACTTCTTCCATCCTTCTTCAGGAAGATCTTTGAAATGAGAACGTCACAGAAAGGTTGAGATGAGTTCTCCAAAAGTCCCTGGCTGACTGATAAGTTAAAGTATATGTTGAGGAGATCTTACCAAAGACCTAGGCCAGAGTGGGGCCAGACTTCAAGGAGCCCCATCAAACCAGCTCCAGTCATTTGCCCAAACATCGAATGGAAAAAGTGTTGGTAGAGGATTCAGCAAGCTGTATCAGACGACAAGAGGGACAAGCTTCCTCAGCCCTGTCATTAGAGGTACTGAAGCTGCAGGTTTGGAGCTTCAGGATTAAATAAGGGAGAAACTGAGGCAGGAGGTAAGAGGTGTGCATAGTTAAGGTCAAACTGTGGGTTGGACAATCATTACTTCAGGTCTGGCTCTTCCTAGTGGCTCTGAACTTGTTAGGGCTTGAGGAATAATCTTGTTCCCATCATAATATGACTGCTCCTCAGGGGAACAGCCTTGTTTCCCAGCATGGGTTAATTGCTCCCATTTAGGGCACAGTCTCACAATAAGGAGATCCACCTACAAGTTTCACTGTTCCTGGCTGGTTAGGACAATGACTGGAGACTTCTAGGTTCCACTCAGGAGATCTGGAACAAAATGTTGTACAGGCTGACCATTGAAAATCTGTTGATTATTATGTCCCTGCAAATCCTGACAATACCTTAATTACTCTCATGTTAGTGTCTTAATCCTGGAAGGGAAGGATTATGAGCTTTAGATAATTCTTAAATGATTAACATACCTATGATCAGGAATCTGACCCAAAGGTTAAAAATAGAAAGGATTCAGTATAGATACAAAATTAAAGTAGAGATGCCAAATTTTGTCCTGATTTTAGTTATCCACTGGGGCTGCTCAAGTGAGCAGTCAGTGCTTCTTTGCAAAATTCACCTCTAAATTCTTTTAACAGAGACATAATAAATTCCAGGGGAAAGCAATAGCTAAGAGAGAATTAGATGCAGCATTCAGTGGCTGCAGCATTGAATGCAGTCCTCAAACCACACACAGCTCTGTCAGCCTAGGATAGAAGTCTTAAGAACGTGAGGTGATTGATTGGCCCACATCACTGATCACGAAGATATAGATAGCAAGAGCAACTCCTAGAAAGCTGAATAAATAATAAATAAAAATTAATGACTGTGCACAACAGGGGTCAGGCCATAAAACAGTCTAGAGTTCCTATAATTCATTGTGAAAATGTCTAGTTTTTTAACCAAACATTATAAGATACTCAAACAGAAAAAAATGACTAATAATGAAATAAATAAATAACAGCACAGTCAACAGACATTGGTTCTGAGTGGGCACACATGTTGGATTTATCATTACTTTAGGTCTGGCTCTTCCTAGTAGCAAAGTGAAAAAAGACTTACCAGCAGCTATAAAATGTGTCCAAAGAATTAAAGAAAGCCACATTTAATTAAAGGAAAATATAGTGGCACTCAACAAATAAGAATCTACTCAAAAGCAGCAGATTGTAATTTTATATATTTATATATAGAGCATAACATTCACAATGAAAAGTTTAGTATATATATTCAAAACAAAAGAATACGAATTTGAAAATAACTAAAGAGAAATTATATAATCCAAAAATGAGAGAAAAATAATAAAAAAGCAAAAAATTGATACATTAAACATATAAACTTATATCTAATAAAACTTCCAAGAGAAGACTAAAAAATACTAATACCCACACATACACGTGCACACACATCCACATCTGGACAAACTTCTGAAAGACAAAACCAGGAAAAATTGTAAAATCATGAAAAGCAATTTATCAACAAAATAATTAATGGTTGCTTCCCATTAGACGTTATAGAAGCCAGCCATGAAATAAATATTCTAACTGTGAGGGATTAAAAATAATAATTCTATAGTAAACTATCCTCCAAAAACAAAGTAAAGACATTTACAGATAAGTGACGTTGGAGAAAATTCACCATTCACTACTATAAGAAATAATAAAAAAATCTTTCAAACATAAGAAAAATGACACTAGCTGGCAACACGAAAGAAGGATGGAAGGGAGGAAGGAAGGGAGGAAAAGTACCCACTACTGTAAATACAAGAACAAACACAAAGACTGCGTATATTTTTTTCTCTTTTCTTCTCTCTGTTTCTCTGAACTTTTTAAAAAGCAATTATTGAAAACAGTAATATTGAGGTGCAGGGTTGGGTTTATAACAGGTAGTCAAAATATATTTAGCAATAATAACACAAAGGAAAAAGAAGGAAATGGAGCTACTTTAGATCAAAATTGCTATACTTTGCTGGAATTAAGTCAGTATTAACCTGAAGTTATTTAAATATATATATATTATACACACTTAAAGTGTATGTAATATATATACACACTTTAATCCTTGGAGCAAATGGTAAGAAAGTGATTCAAAGATAGCTTGAAAAATCAGTAAAGGAATCAAAATGTATACAAAAATATTTATTAACACAAAAGGAGGTGGGAAAGGAGAAACATAGGAAAAATGAAAAGCAAAATGTCAGACATTACTTAACCGTATTAATAATTACATTAAATGCAACTTGAAAAAAATCCAATCAAAAGACAAAGATTGTCAAGTCAAATTTAACAAGCAAGATCCAAGTATGTAGCGCACACTTTAAGTGTAAATATGTAAATACACTTCAGGTAAACTGATGGGAAAAGATTCACTGTCCAAACAGTATTATAGAAGAGCTGGAGTCATTATATTAGTATCTCATAAAATAGATTTTAGGTAAGAAATATTATAAGGAAAAGAGGAACTCTATAGTGATTTTAAAAAAATAAGTACAGCACAGAGATAGAATAAGGAAATCTTTAGGTACCTAACAACAGAGCCTCAAAATATGTTAAGCAAAAATTGGCAGAATAAAAGGAAATTGACCATTCAACAATTAAAATTAAAGATTTTAATACTCCTTTCTCAATAACTGACAGAACAACTAGAGAGAAAAGTCAATAAGATAAAAAGTATTTGAACACTGCCAAACTGACCTATATAGAACATCCCTCCCAATAATAATAGAATACACACTTAAAAAAATATGGAGCATTCTCCAATACAGACCATAAGCCCCACAAAGACAGGGATAATAGCCATTTTATTCAGCTATGTATGTACATGGTGTCAGAAGCATCTTTGTTGATTAATTAATGAATTTACAAATAACCTGAGGGTTCTTCAAACAGGAAAGTATTTGTAGTGAAGAGTTCTAGTGTTTACCTGTATTCAATTCTCTTCTGGTTGCAATTCAGGAAAACTGCACTTTTCTGTCCCTCTTCACATCGGCAAGGCCCTACCTGTGTCCATATCTCACTCATGGTTTGTGATTGGAAGCGGCATGGATTATTCTAGGCTAAAGCATTTCATTGCCAGGGTGAATACTTTCTTCCCTGTTATACTAACCAAAATGTTGTTCCAGAAGGTGCCATTATAAGAGAGTGGATCCTCTGCCAGTCCAGGCATCCAGGTCTGTATGGGGCAGACTAAACTCTCTGCTGATTCACTTTGGACTGTACTACGAAAGATAAGTAAACTTGGGTTTTCTTAAGCCTCTGAGATGTTAGAGGTGTTTGTTATTGTAGCACAACCTAGCCCATTCTGACTAAGTAGTCTTCCCAGTAGGAATCTGAACAAAGGTGAACAGTGAAAAGCTATTCCAAATCTAAGATCCCTTTTTTGTTGTACTTGAATGTTTTCACAGCAAAACTCTGCCTCTAGATAAATCCACTGAAGTCTCTACTGTATTCAATAGACTTTTTGAACTAGATTATAAATTACCACAAATATTAAATATGTCATAATCCTTTCTGATGTTATGTGGCTGGAGTACAACCCTAAGATAAGTTGATGTATTGCCCCATCTAACAAAGTGGCCTTCCACAGTCACCTAATTTGCCCCATCTCACTTTTTACATTATGGGTGAACCAACCTTAGTTAAACTTGAAAGAAGAAGCCAGGTGCCTTAGTTACTTTTCTCGCTGCAGAAACAAAATACCCAACTGCAATTTAGATTTGTGGCCCCACCAAGTGTCATGGTGCACACCTGTAATGCCAGCACTCAGGAGGCTGAGGCAGGAGGATCACTGCAAGTTCAAGGCCCTCCTGGGCCACAAAATGAGTTCAAGGTCAGCCTGAATTTAGCTGCATAATGAGACCCTGTCTAGAAAATAACTAACTAACTAAATAAATAAAAAATAAATAAAATTAGTGGCCGCATTCATCATCACAGGGTTGTTTTTCTCAAGGTGAACAAGTAGATCATTTCAGGTATCAACACATCTTGTGAAGAAAACGAGACAGATCTACATCACAGCAAATACCTAACTCAAGCCAAGGATACTTTCACTTTTCAAGGGAGGCCGCCCATCCAGGGATCCACGCTTTTGCATCTCTACCAAGAATTTCCAAGAAGGAACTCAAAGCTCACAAGAGACTTGTTCTCTGGTCTCTGTGGTTATGATATGAAGCAACCCAAAGTTCCACTTTGATGAGAAAGGTGATTAGAATGAGAAGAAAGGTTATCTCTTCTACGGAAAATCTTGCAAACCAAAATAGAGTTGAGAAAGTCAGGTTCAGCAAATCTCAGTAGAAGCTAAGGTATACTGCTTTAATAGAAAACTGCCTTTCATTTCTCATAATGCCTTCCTGAAACCACAGATCATAATCAATTCGATCATTTGACTATTCTGAGGGGGGTTTTTAATCTAGTACTGGCTTTAATCCTTGTAAGGAACAAAAGTCCAACTGTGTATTCTTCATATTAATCTCCTTCCCATAGAAGGGAGCTCACATCCTGTCTCAGTTTTTTCCATGGTGCAAGCGACAGATCTTTAATTATTTTGCAGAGAGTTTTTCTAATTTACAGGTCCAACAAGAAGAAGTATAGGTGATTGCTATGTTTGCTGTATAGTAGAAAGAGGCAATCAATGTGCGTAGGGGAAAAAGGACACGGGCTTCTAACTTTAAGAATAGGTGAGTAGGTATATGTATAAATACAAATGCATGGGTGACCTAATAGCTCATGGGGTCTTTGGTATGATGGAAGAGCAGGGTTTCCGTATTAGGCAACTTTCATTTAAACCTGATTGATAAGGAAACTAAGGGCCTTTCAGATCTTTTACTTCTTTTTTCTTTTTTTTTTCTGCTTTCCTTTTCTTTTTTCTTTTTTTTTTTAAGGTAAATGAAGAGATGCGAAATACTGATTATTCACGTTAACAGGCATGAAGTTTAAACAAAATTCAAGGAGGGGAGGGGATACTGAAAAGAAAGGGAATCGATTGACTGGGGGGGTTCAGTGATTCATGATGAAGTTACCAAGTTTTAGGGATGAGGAAGTGGTAACAGCTTAAACTGCAGGCCTTGAGAAGATTTGTTCAGAGAGAGAAACTAGATTTCATCTTAGTATCATCTCAGGGACACACATTCACAAGATAGGGGGTGAGCAATAGTAATCTGTGCCATGGATAGGGAAGGAAGGCTTGGCAGGTATTTGCCTCCCATGATCTAGCCCAGTATCTCATTTCACAAACTAAAAAGCTAGAACCAGGAGAATCTAAATGATTTGTCCTAGAGCTCACAGCTATTTAAACACAGCTCTAAGACTCCAAGTATGCAAACTCCAAAATGGTATTCCTTCCTTCTCACAACTTTGCTTCCCACCTGAGCCACATAAATAATAATCACTCACACTGTAAGAGGACGCTGTCATGTGACTATGGTGGACTGAGAAAGGTTCCCAAAATATGTGCATGTCCTGACCCGTAGAACCTATAACTATGCTACACTGCATAGCAAGTGGACTTTGCAAATGTGATTAAATAAATTTTTGATATGGGGAGAGCACCCTGCATTGTCCAGGTACGGCCAGTGTAATCACAAGGGTCCTTCTAAAGAAAAGTAGGAACGTAAGAGTCAGGGAAGAGGAGGTGATGATGGAAGCAAAGGTTAGAATAATGTGAGTTCATGAACTCAGGGATGTGATCAGCTTCTAATAGCTAGAAAAAAAACAAAGGAGCAGGTGCTCCCCAAAGTCACCACGAGAAACTCAGGCCTGCTGATGCTTTGATTTGGGCCCAGTAAAACTGGTTCTGAACTTCATCTACCAAAACTATAAAATAAATGTGTGTTGTACCAAGTTATAAGTTTGTTATAATAATAAAAACATATAATTTGTCATAGCTGCAATAGGAAAATATTGCTTCTACATTGGTTTGGGCAACAGTTCGGTTCTACAAGGGCATATTTGTAGAGTATGGGAGCCCACACAGATTCTGCGTCTATAGTGTATCATGAGGAATGACCAGGCAGTTCTCATACTTCACAAGTCTTGCCCTTTCTCTATATATACTTGTTCTAGGTACAACTTGCTAGAATAATTAGCTAATATTAGATTGAACTACATACAATGTAACCAAAAAAATAAAAAGAATCCTGTCTTAAACAAAATAGAGATTGATTTCTCCATCGTAGAAAAAGGCAGAGTTGGGCAGTCCAGTGCTGGACTTCATCAAGTCAAGTATTCAAGTTATTTTGTCATCCTTAGAACAATGAGTCAATAGAGTTGTTCAGGGTTCAGTCACTCCAGCCCCATTTAAGCCATCAAAGAGGAGGGCAGAGATATAAGTGTATATATGTCCCTTGGTAAGAACAGTATCTAACAATGGTATACTATATTTACACTTATATTCAGCTAGCCAGAACTTCGCTACAAAGAAACTTCAAAATACTACCTTTAACTGAACATCTTGACAATAATCCCCTTCACTATACCATTGGAATTTCTGTTACTAAAAGGATAAAATGTTGCATGCGCTAGGAAAATAGAAAGACACTGGCATATTATTACTAAGTAGTACTGTACATGCTAAACATTCCCTGAGGGACCATGTGGTACACACACTGATTTCTCTAGACAAAGGTATATTTTTGATGAGTCCTTATCAGAGCACCATTTTTTAAAATCTTTGTTATCAATTTTTTCACCTGTACTAAATACTAATGTCGCAGGAACTCCCATTTGGGCTGCTATTTGTTTCCTCCTTACAGGGCTATACAATTGTGCTTGATTCATTATCTCATGGCAAATTGCATCACCACAAAACCCATTTCCACTACTTACTGTACTAAATTTCTACTATAAACAATACTTTGGAGATGAGGAGAGCATCCCAAATGGTATTTGACTTACCTTCAGTTCTTAGGCTCATGGAACTGATAATTGACTATAATGCAAGTGATAAACGTCTATTTCTTTTGTTTGGAGACATTTTTAAAGTATCTGTTGATCGTATTTTCATGAAATATACATCTAATGGTCACGAAAGAGAAGATCATATGTTCACAAGATACAACATCTTATCTTGAAAATTTCCTGGATTCCCATTTCAAACTTTGTGCTCTCGAACGAGGGCTGTCACAACCAAAGTTGCACCTCAAAAGTTGTTTGCCTGAGAAGTCACCGCTGAGTCTGGCAGAAAAGCCTTTCAAGCACTTAAACACTTCCTCTCACTACATGTGGGCTGCAGTAGGTAACCATGTTGATAAAATAAATATGAAAATTTTGAAGATCAAAGATTGCCTTCAAAAAGGATATGGCTAATTCCACTGACTGTGCTGGATCTAGGTTGACCAAAGAGAGCTAGAAATTCTGAGATGGGAATAACCAGTTTGTCTTTATAACCTTCATTTTTACTGTTAAATTACAAAAGATGGATAGTTAGGGATAGCAGATCTAGCTATTTTGTGAGTGACAAAAACAGGAAGAGGTCCAAAGACACAGAAAAGAACTTACACAAGAAGCGAGGCTGAGGGGCCCCTTGTGGAAAAGAAACTCTAGAGAAGGACTCACTGGGCAGGCAAGGAACCCTGCTGTGAGAAATTAGGGGGTGGAAAGGAAGTAATAACCCACATACATAGATTATTAAAGCCATCATGTGAGAAAAAAATAATGCTGCAAAGAAAACCACCAAGCAACATAAGCCTGCACTGTACATTGCTGATAGGGACAGGGACTTTTCACACAGGTTACTGGAATGAGTGCCTTAGCACCCCTAAGACAGTGGATGAATTAGAAGATTAAGGAATTAGCCAAATTTACCACAGGAAAACAGTTCTGGAAAGATAAGGAGATGGAGAAATATATGTGTATTAGAACCCATCTCAGAATGTGTACTGAATGTGGTTACAAGAAACAATTTGATAACTCCTTGTGAAGAAGGAAATGGGGCTGAAATCCCCTTAAAAGTATGCTTGAAAAACACCAGACATTTGTTAAACTGACTTTTCAGATATGTGGATCCAATTAACAGGAGAGTTTTTTATCTGCTGGGTCGATCCACAAATTTGAACTTGAATGAAACTGCTCAGGATGATGGAGAAGAAGCAGAGCTCTCTGTGGTGGTCATCCTGCTTCTGCTCTTGCTCTGGGCTCCACTAAGCCGCCCCTTCCAACATTAATAGGGCCAGTGACTTCAGGAATACAGAAGCACTACCTTTTGATATGTGTAAAGGAGGAGGGAAGAAGAGGGGTTTGAAGGTAAGTGTGTGGAAGGAGATGGAAAGAAAGAGATGAAGGGGATTTATGGGTAGAAAGGAGTATGGTCTTTTCAGAGATTGTACTCAGTTTGTAAACTAGAAGAAATCATATGATAGAAGACCTAAATAGCTGGGTGTGGTGGCGTGAACCTGACATTCCAGCACTCTGGGAGGCTGAGGCAGGAAAATCACAATTTCAAACCCAGAAAGTACTATGTAGTTCAGTGTGGAGATCTTGGGTTTAATGCAGGAGAGAAAGAGAGAGAGGAAGAGAGAGAGACAAAGAAAGAGAGACAAAGAGAGAGAGACTGAGAGAGAAAGGAGAGGGTGAGGGTTGTTTTAGATACCCATATATGTATGTTAGAGATACCCATATGTCCCTGGATGAATGATTCGGGGATGACAATACACAATGTATGTATCATTGCTTCCACCTGAAAAAAAAAATAAACACAGAATAAATTTTTAAAAAGAGATACCCATATGTATGTATGTTTTAGATACCCATATATCTCAGTCTGGCTTTATTCATAATAGGAGTTTCTAACTTGGTGAAATCTAGCCACTTTTGAAGGTTGATTTGGTATTAAATTTGATTCAGAAGTTTAATTTCTAGGGCTATGACTTTCAGAAATACAGATATGTACAAAGATATTTAGTGTAGCACTGTTTTTAACAAAGAATAAAAATATGCTAAATGTCCATCTATAGGGGAGTAACTCAACTTTATTAGAGCTATATTGTGCTTCTTTTAAGAACAATACTTCCCTTAAAAAACTGACTGGTGCCCTGGCCTGGTATCTGGCATAATTCACTGCACCCACTTGGGCCCACTGGAGCAGCCCCACTCCCATGTGGCCCCTGGAACTTGATGGGTCCCTTTGCCTCCACTGTTGCACTAGCTGTTTCTCACCTACATGGGCCCGCATAGCATTCCCACCCCTACCCGAATTGTGGACACTGATACCCGCACCTGTAGCCAGGCACATCACACCCAGAGCTGCTAGCAAATCTACCGGAAGCTGAGAAAAGCGAACTGGGCGGAGTAAGCAGTAGAGTCTGTGGCAGAATCTCAGCCAGGTACCTAAGGTTGGTACCTGTCTGTCAGAGGAGAGCAGCTGGCTGCCAACAGTCTAAGAATGCCAGGTGTCCCTGAACACAGAGTTCTTTATATTTTTTTAATTGTATGTGTGTTTTGTGTGTGTGTTCTTTTTTGTTTGTTTGATTTTTTGATGGCCAGCTTTTATATATGTGTGTGTATGGTTACAACTATGTATCAATTGTCTCCTGTGGCTTGTAAAATATTCCATGTAAAACATAATGTAAACTTAATGTAAACCATTAAGTCACATATGCTCACTTCAGAGGTTGTTTCTGAGTGTTGTCTAACCTTGCTTGACTGTTACCTCAACCTCCCTAACTATCCTCTCAGCTCCCACCTACAACTTCATCCTTTCCCTGTTTTTATTATTTTCCCCCATATAACTTCTTCTATCACTCAGCTCATCCTCCTTACATTTTTGCTTTCTTATCTGTATCTGTTTTCTTTTTCTCTCCCTATCTATGTATTCTGCTCTTTACTCTCTTGTATACATAAACTATTAAAATTCATCTAAATTAACATCAGCATTAGGTTTGACTTCACCAAGGGTTGTTTCATAGGATGCTAAAATTGTCTCTGTTAGGTCATTAATTGGACTGAGTCTCCTTATATCTGCTTTTGCGGGAAACCACAGAGATGACTCTCCTTGACTCTTCTTGAAAAGAGGAGCAACTACCTCTATTTTGGATAAACTTGTCCCTATCTCCATGTATTGTTAGGTACAGAGCTGGCTAGGCTATTTCTTTGTCCCTTGATTGGCTTTAAGCAATGCAAATTGGGCAAAGCACAGGTCAGCGTTACCCCACCCAGTGACTCTCCAAATGCGTGGTTGAGCCTGGCAGGATGGAGAGCCATGCTCCGTGCTGTCAGCTGGGACGCTGTCAGCTAGGACGAGCCTTGAGAAAGAGGCTATGACTTCCCCAGGCAAAAAGGATTGTACATCAGAACTGAAGCACCGACCCCAAATTATTAGATATAATCTCAGTTGTTATGTGGATTGCTCTCTCTGCGTTTCTTGCCCTCTGCATATCGCAGAGGTGATCTCAGACTTCCTACCTAGCCCAGCTCATGGTAGTCATGGCAGTCACGTATTTCCTGCCACTCCCACTGCCACTCATTCCCAAGCCACTCCCTTCATGGAGAATTAATAAAACCTGGGAAAGGCTCTGGGTCGAGGCCTTTGTTCCAGTGAACTACCATGTTGGCTGGACTTAGGACCCTTTGGCTCCCCACAACTCTATACATGTCTCAGTGTCTTTCTTCTAGCCATGGGTTGCACTGGAAGTGGTAGATTGAAATTGACTGATTAGAATTCCAATAACTTCTCCATGGGATTATAATTATAAACATTCCTGAACCAAAACAAGGACAGGAAAGGGGTCTCTATGCTTTCACTACCCATTTAGAGTCCCTCTGCCCATTCTCTTCCCTCACTTCTCCTCTCATGCCCTCACGAGTATCCCCACATCCCCTTTCTTTTCTTTTATATAAAAGCTACTATAAAAACTTACATTTTCCTTTTCTTCTATTTAAAGTAAATACTTTAAATTGAAGGGGCATACGTTTATGAACAGTGGTATAAGAGCCAACTGTCATTTGTGTTTCCACAGTATTTTACATTCAGCTGTCAGGTTCTCCGTACCTAAAGTCATTGCTTAAATTTTTCTTTTTCTTTCTTTTCTCCTTCTGCTCCTTTTCCTTCTCCTCCTTCTCTCTCTCCCTCTCCCTTTCCTCCTGTCTCTCTCTTTCTTCCTCTCCTTCTCTTTCTCCCCTGCATTAAATCCAAGATCTCCACACTGAACTATATCCTTAGTTTTTTCAGTGTTTGAATTTGGGGTTCTCCTGCCTCAGCCTCTCAGAGTACTGGAATGGCAGGTTTGTGCCACCAAGATACTTAGGTCTTCTAACATGATTTCTTCTAGTTTATAAACTGAGTACAATTTCCAAAAAACCCATCCTACTGTGTACTCATAAATCCCCTCTGTCTATTCCTTTCTTTCTATTCCTACACATATACCTTCAACCCTTTCTTCTTCCCTCCTTCTTTGCATGTATAAAATAATATAATCAAAAACTTTCTGCCTTTCATCTACTTTTGTTTCTTTTTAGTCTCCTATTTTCCCACTTTCCTTTCTTTTAGTTATTTTTTAAATCTTTTTTCTCTCATCTTCTCTTTCCCAATCCTCACTCTATCACTAGTATTTTTTTGTATTCCTGGGTTATTGAAAGAGCAGAAAACTTGCTAATCAAGCTCTAAATTATATATCAATAATGATTGGTTCTTTGGTAATCTATTAGTATTACTAGGTTGTTTTCCTTTTGAAATTCACTGCTGGGCACATCTGCTCTATTGGCAGAGCTTTCTAGCACAACTGATCTACAACATTAAAGGAGGAGGAGGAGGAGGAGGAGGAGGAGGAGGAGGAGAAGGCAATAAGCTGCCTCAAAATATCATAGCCCCCAAAAAGTTGACCTCAGAGACACCATGGAGGAGTTTCAAGCAAAGAACTCAAAAAAATAAATGATTAAATTGTTTGAAAAGATAAAAAAAAAGAAAGAAGCAAATGTGAAAGGTCTTCAAAGAGCTCAAAAAGGATGCAAATTAGAAGATAAAGAACAGTTAATAAGATGTTCGGCGAGTTTAAAGAAGACACAGTTGACTGAATTAGGACAATGCAAAATATGAATGACCACTGTAATAAAGAATTAGAGGTTATGAAAAAAAGAAGCAGAAATGAAATGAAAAACACAATTGAAAGCTATGTCTTAACCCATAAGAAGAGAGAATTTCAAGACTAGAGGACAAGAATGATGTAGTAGATTACTTAGTAGTACTCTAAAGACAAGAAATCATAAAAGGTTGATTCAAGAGCTCCAAAATGACTTTAAAAGCACTAAATTAATAACTATAGAAGACAAAGAAGGACACAGCAAATACTTTAAAAAATTATTCACCAAAAATATTACAGAAAACTTTAAAAACCTTTAAGTTGAATAGACACAGAGGTAAATGAGGCACTTAGAACCTCAAACATACAGAACCACAAAAGAATCTCTCCATGACACATCACAATCAAAATCTCAGAGAGAGAATACTAAAAGCTATTAGAGAAAAACAAGTAACTTATAAAGTCAAGCCCATAAGAATAATAGCATATTTCTGCACACAAACCTTAAAGGCTCAGGAAACTTGGAACAAAATTTTTCAAGGCCTAAAAGAAAACAATTGTTAACCCAGATTACTATATCCTGCAAAATTATCCTTCAAAACTGACAGAGAAACTAAAACCTTCCATGAGAAAGAAATTCTAAAGAAATTCATGACCACCAAATAATCATTACAGAATATACTCCAGAGAATTCTAAACAGAAATGATGAGGCCACACCAAAAAGCCAAAAAGGGAAGGGTACACTTAACTAGGAGAGTAGTTTAGCAAAAGGAAAATAGAAAGAATTCAGCACTTGAAAAAACATACAGTGACACAGTTTGCCCCTCCTGTGAGTCAGCAGAAGCTGTGCTGGGTCTGGGAAGAGTAAAACAAGAAGCCAATTCACCCTTCCTGTGAACCAACCAGTATGTGAGCTGAGAGTCAAGAACACCACAACTCTCCCCCACTACCCTACCACGCACACACACACCCTGTAAGCAACTGGCTGATTTGGAGGAGCACAGGCTAAGTTGATAGCAACTGAGGTATAAAAACAACTTAATGCTTGTTTTGTTTGATTGACTACAGGCCTAAGGCAAGTAGTCTGAGCAGCTATTAAAAGGATATCAATATGCAATATAGCAAATATGGAGGAGTTTCCTCTGTCTTGTTTTTGAAATCCAATATTGTTCTCACTGTTTGGTTCTGTTCCATTTTATTGTTTTGCTTTATTCAACATTCTCTTTTGATTGGTTTTATTCTGTTCTGTTTTATTTGATTTTATTATGTTTGATGGTATGGGCAGCAATTTTGAAGATAGCAGGAGGCATTATGGTAGCCATTGTTGATTTTATATTATCCTGTTTTGAAGTCCTCTATCACTTTCACTGTTTTGCCTTGAATGGCTTTATTCTGTTTTATTTTGTTAGGTTTTAACCTCTTTAAAATAAGAAAAAAAAATACAATGACAGGAATCTGTAAATACCTGTCAATAGTAATACTCAATGTAAGTAGTTTTAACTCCCCAATCAAAAAACAGAAACTGGCAGATTGGATCAAGGAAAAATAACCAAACTATATGTTGTTTGCAAGAAGCACACCTCATCCACAAAGAAACATTTAGACTGAAAGTGAAAAGAAGGAAAGCAATACTCCATGCAGCTGGAGCCCAAAAGCAAACAAGATTAGTCATCTTAATTTCAAACAAAATGGGCTTCGAACCAAAATCACTAGAAGAGATAAATAAAATTCAACAAAGAAATATCACAATTAAACCATACAAGTGAATAAATGAACCTAACAGTTATCTACGGTGTTTTGTCCAACAATACAGAACACACATTCTTCTCAGAGGTCCATAGAAATTTTGGAGGTAAAATAGACCATGCCTCAGACCACAAAGCATGTTTAAATAAAAACAAAAGAATCTAAATAATCTCTTGCATTCTAGCATGTCACAATTGAATGAAACTAGAGATCAACAGCAAAAGAAACCACAGAAAGTATACAAACATGTAAAGAATAAATAACACATTCTTCGACAATCAATGAGTCACAGAAGAAATTGGGAAAGAAATTTTAAAAATTCCTAGAATCAAATGAAAATACCAAAACCTGTGGGACACAATGAAAGAAGTTCTAAAAAGGAAGTTTATAGCTGTGAGCACCTATATTATAAAGACAGGGCATTACCAAATAATCTAAAGGTATATCTCAAGGCACTAGTAAAACAAGAACGACTCAAATCCAAAACTTATGGAAAGAAATAAATTACAAAGATCAGAGTGGCAATTCATGAAATTGAGACTAATAAAATAATATAAAGGGTCAATGAATCAAAGAGTTGGTTCTTTGAAAGGCTAAATAAGAGCAATAAACCCTTAGCCAAACTTACCAAAAAGAAGAAAGAGAAGATTCGTATCAATCGAAGCAATTAGAAATGAAAAAGGCAAAACTCACAATGGACACCACTGAGATTCAGAGAAGTGAAATAAATCAGACAAGAAGGTTAAATATTGCACGGTTTCTCTTACCTGAGAAATCCAAAGTATAAATAATTTAAATAGCAAAAAAAAAATGACAGGAAACAGGGAGGTAGATCTTTTGGAGATGAGAACGGGATTGAGCGTCAGAAAAAGAAGAAAGGAGAGAAAGGGCAGGTAAAAAGGATTAAGATGGAATATGTATGCACCAACTACTCATGGTGAATGTATTCATTATGTATCACAACAAGTACTGACAAAACTTTAACGAAAAATAAACTTTTTAAAATTCATATCCCAATAAATTGAAAAATCTAGAAGAAATGCATAGGTTCCTAAACACATGTGACTTACCAAAACTGAACCAAGGAGATCCAAAATACTGAAGAGCCCAACAATGGGCAACAAATTGAGGCTGTAATAAAAACTGCCATCTAAGAAAATCCAGGACCCAGTGAATTCACTGCCGAATTTTATCAAAACTTCAAAGAAATAATATCAGTTCTTCTCAAATTCTTCCATCAAATTGAAAGAAAAGGAACACTGGCAAACTCATTCCTTGAAGCCAGTAGTACCTTTATACAAAAACAAAACAAACAAACAAAAAGATTCAACAACAAAAGAAAGAAAACTGCAGTTCCTTAATAAACATAGATGCAAAAATGCTCAATAGTCTATTTGAAATAGAATGCAACAAATCATGAAAAAGGTCATACATCATGACTAAGTCAGC
>RJWT010017669.1:0-19247 GCA_004365215.1 Cuniculus paca | reverse complement strand
CTGAGCTAGATCCCCAGCCCTGTTTTTTGAGACAGGGTCTCACTGTGCTGTTCAGGCTGGCCTTGAGCTCACTTTGTAGCCCAGGCTGGTCTCGAACTCACAACGATCCGCCTGTCTCAGCCTCCCGAGTGCTGGAATTACAGGTGTGAGCCACCATGCCTGGCTCTATCCAGCCTTTTCAATGAGCTCAATCTGTCACTCCAGGGGAGAATGAAAGCTGTGTTCATGTTTGTAGATGAAGTGGTTACATTTAAAAGCAAACTCAAATTATGAGAACAATGAGTGAATATTGGGATTGGGGCATGTATCAAGAATTAGAAAATTTGAAAATTAGAAAATTCGAATGAAACTTTGTCAGGGCCTTTTCTCCCATCTTGTGCATGATTGTCTATGTTAGCTTTCAAAAGAGTTTGAGAAATACTTTTCAACCACAAAATACCCCTGAGTTTGGAATGAATGAATCTATGACTCATTTATGAAAAAACCAGGTAAATAAATTTTGCCAATGCTAGAAGAGGATCAACTGTTTGAGACTTCAAGTGACAGTGGCCTTTATATTACATTTGAGACAAATTCAAACCTATGTAGGTCCTGGATTAACGTTCGGACAACATATCCTAAGACTGCCACAAAAGCACTGAAAAACCTGCTTCCATTTCCAACAACACATCATTGTGAAGCATTCTGCAGTGACTGAGATTACATAGATTGGCCATAAGCAACACACTCAGGTGTGTGTGTCTCTCTCTCATTGTACCCTACACCCCATAGTCCTGCCCAGTTTCAGGACAAGAAGCTTGGAGCTTCGACTAATTCATCATTATGATGAGTTTTATAATTATTTTATTAGGCATTAAAATGTAATCATAATAGAAATAAAGTAAAATATACTGAATTCACCCTGAAACCATACATCCCCAATCCATGAAAAAATTGTCTTCCATGAAACGGGACCCTGATGTCAAAAAAGTTAGGACTACTTTTGACAAATAAATATTATCACTTTGTTCAGTTCCAAATTAAGTAAAAATTTAGAATATTATAGGCCGGGCCTGGTGGCACATGCCTATAATCCCGGCACTTGGGAGGCTGAGACCAGGAGGATCATTGTGAGTTCAGGACCAGCCTGGGAAAGGTCAGAAAAATCCTTCCTAGCTTTTAGGACTTGCTTCCTAGGAGTAGAAGGAAGGTAAGTATGATTATGCTTCCGTTCTTTTCTAAAATTCCAGACGCCACATTTGAAGTAATGTGTCTTAAACTCCATCAAAGGAAATACAGAATATACTATTAGAGAGGATTTAGCAAGTGGTCTATAATATCTCCTATCTTATCAACTATAACTTTTAACAATGTCACATCTTCTCCCTCTTCACTAGGCCATTTCTGCCATTTTAGCTTAATGCATCATTGTCCCAAAAGGCAGATGCAACTGAAGCCAGTGTCCATGTTACTGATAAAAACATTTTCTAAAATGAATGCCTGATCATTTAAGGTCTCAACTAAACATTATTTCTCAAAATTTCCATACTATAATATCCATTTTTCATGTTATGAAGGACAAAAGTTGCCCACGATCATAAATACCTAACCAATCAGATAAGCTTAGCTCCTAAAAGTTTATGTATCTTGTCTTCTAGTCCTATCAAATTTCTTCAGGTTGTCATTCATTTATTCATCTTTACAAGTTTAGGCATTCTCTTTCTTCTGCATCAAATATTATCCTACCCCTTTCATGCAGATAAATCTCTAAATATCCTTCCAGATTCAGTGTGGACACTAGTTTTTCTCTAGGTAAGTAGTTAAAAATTCTTGATTTTAAAAATCAGTTTGGTTCACCACTTACATTTTAACATACACCCTAGAACACCGTATTTTATATACATAATATATTTTAGTGCAGTGTTTATTCTGCTTAGTAAAAATTGTTTTTCTGTCTTTTCCCTTAGACTGTAAATATCATGGTAACTCATTGGGCAAATCTATTTGTCTTCAGTATGAATATAAACTCGTTGGTACTCAATAAATAGTTGTTGAATATTAAGTTATGAAATTGCATAACATGTATATTAATTATTGTATGAATACATGTTAGTACTGTGCAGAAAATAACTACCCACTCCCAATCAATGCCCAAACAATAAAAATGCTAATTATTGCAGACTTCTTATCTAAATCTCAAAGAGTAAAAGACTCGAATTACCTTTCTTCTAGAGGATTACCTTTTGTTGATTCCAAATTTGTGTTGTTTACATGAAGACAATCCTAATGAAACCTAATGAATCCCACTATATCAAATATAAATTTTTCTGATACAAGAAAGGTGTAATATTTCCAGGTGAGTGAACATATCCCAGAAGCCCATGTATTAGTAATTCATTACATATCGCTCCACAAATTCCATCAGGTCCTACTCCTGATTTGACTCGCTCATTTAGTAGGATTGGGGTCATATGCCAATAAAATTATAAATGCTTAAGATATACCTGAGAACTCTATCTTTTGCAATGTTATTATTTCATGCTTATGCATTTGTGGTTTTTTTTTTTCAGGTTCTAAAACTTACTACTGCTTTTATAATACTGAGAATATTTTCTTGGCTTTATATTTTCAATAAAATATTCCTCACTACATGGAAGAAATAGATTAACGTCTCACTTCAACTCACTTTGTTCCAGAATATCAGGTAAGGTACCAACTTCCTTCATTTTCTCATGATGAATAGAAAAATTATTCCACAGATATTACAGAACTAATCATGAGAATCCTTTAGTTTCTGCATTTCATATCCTATGTTCAATTTTTTTCTCATCCATTATGTCTCTAGGGTAGAACTGCCAGAAACTCAAGTTGACATCATAGCATTTTTTACTACCAGCATGTGCCTTTATTTTGACATTCATCAAAAAACTTTACCACTGTATGTTCGTAGATTCATGGAGGGTTTTAGTATGAGCATCAATTTATTATAAATAAAGAAAAACTTGTTTATTTAATTAGAAGAATTCAAGTGACAAAAATTGTTGCTATCTAATAATTAGTCAAATAGATTATTAAAAGGTGTCTATATCTGGGAATATAAACACCTAACATCAAACTTTGCTATGATTTATACTTCAGAAAACCTTTTTTCCATATGGGTTGTAAAAGTAAGCTAAGAATAGATATGCGTCAAAATAATTAAAAATGACCAATGACAATGTGGAACTAGATTTTCCAGTTTTTTGGAAGATTAAGTCTAATTTTAATAATGCAATATATGATACTTGTCTAGCTAACAGATTTAGCATAGCTAAATGGAAAGCATTGTTAGAATGGCATGAAAATCTGAGTTTAAATTATTGAGCAGTGGAACTGTCATTAAAAATGTGAAGCATGAAACTTAGGTTCCCTAAGGACATCTTGCAGATTATCTTAGTTCCACCCAGAGCTTTTTCCTTTTTTAAAAAATACATCAAAGACTTTATGCAGGCATTTCATCTACATCATCACTTCTGAACTATCAATAAAGAATTACATTTTTCTCCGTGATTTTCATTTTCACTTACGTTCTGTTGTGGCCAAATGATTTTGTAAAATACAGGAAATGTGATGTACTAGCAAAGAAAAATTGAAAGACAAATGTCAGAAATTTAAATCACAAATTCTTAAAATTATTATTAGGTTTAAGAGCAATGAATCTGGAACAGTATACTGTCATATTATTATAACGCTTACTTTTAAATACTGTACCTAGTATTATTACCTAGTAACAAGCAGCTTGTGAACTAACACTGGTCCACAGACAGTGATTTGAGTAGCACAGTTTTCTGCTCTGAATGGTGCCTAACACGTATTCACTGACTGTATGCCCTCTGAGTCAGTCTCCCGTGGCCTACTGCAGTCCAGGTTGACTTGAAAATGTAGGTCACTAAAATCAGACAGAATTTTCACACTAAGCTCATTATTTACTCCATATTATAAAATAAATCTTACTGATACATATGTCATTCATATTGGTTAACCTAATGCATGGTAGGTAATCAAAGTTTTATTTGGTTACAGGTATTGAATTAAACTTTAACAGTTATAATATACTGCTTTACCTACAAAAATTATCTTAAAAATGGCTGATTTAATCTACTCCATGCTCAAATGCTATGCTACATTTTTGGATCAAGAGGCACTTTATTCCTGAAGGTAGAACTTTAGGATCAATTACAGCTGCCTTGCATTTTAGTAGGTACTTCAGCAGGATTATATTAATTCACAGATAAAAATCATGCTACTCATGCAGGAGTTAAAGTATAAGAAAGCTTTTCAATATGCTCTTTATTTTAAACCTTACCAACCAAATTAGACAATAATTGCTTTTATTTGATCTTGCCCTATCTGAAAAGTGCCTTAAGGGAGCATTTTTCAGTCCATTTATTTTGATCAAAGAAAAAAAAAGTCCCTAAGTTTTCCAAAGAAATTTCAGATTCAAAGTGGCAAAGAATATTCTATGGATTTTTATTATCTTACATGGACAAGTACTTTAAACTGCCTTTAAAAAGAAAAAAAAAAGTGAGAAAAGCAAAGGAAGAGGACGCACATAATATTTAGTATTTTAATAGAGCTTTTTAATTTTATATTTTGAAGCTAATGTATGGTTTTTGCAAGAACACTACTTATATCTGCCATGGTTATGTTAGTGTCAATCACATAACGTCTTTTTCTTAAGCCTTACTATGACTGTTCATATGGTATTTTGTAATAATTTTGTTCTGTATATTACTTATAATATTCAAAAAATATTATCACCAAACTTCAATTCCACCCCAAATATTTGGTTTTGTTAATTCATCCTAAAATCACTCATTTGAAAATCAGTAATATCACATTTAGTACTATCCATGAATTCAAGCTTAAAGAAACGGTTGTGACTGCCTTTGAGTTGATCATTCTGTCTCACCTTTATTGCTTCTCTGCATTTGATATTCAGAAAGTATTTTAAGGGCTGAAAACACCAAAGCAACATTATCTCTCTTTTGTGCTAAAACCTGTCAGCATATTATATTTTATTATTGTACTTTTGACAAAGAAAAAACAAATGAAAAATAAGGATATTTATATCCTGTTTATACATAATCAGGTTGAGTAAGAGTAGAGTAGGATAATTTTCCTAATCCACACTCACTGTAAGTAGACGCACCTGCACACCTCACCTGCTACTTCCCAGCACCCTGGGATTTTCTCAAGGGTCTGAGCTCATTTAATGAGCTATATATTAATTGTTCAGCCATTTCTAGTGGCAGGGTAAAGTCATTAAGTGACTTGGAATATAGAGTGAACTGTCTCCCAACTAGATAGAAGCTACATTTTAACTCAGAAGGGTAACTAATGCTTATTTCCAAGCAAACAAAAGTAGAAAGCATTGGTTCAATTCAATAGACATTTTTTGTGTGTGTATTTTGGAGAGTATGAACACTAGTCTAGATTACTATTATTTTGTAAGACAGGAGAAAATGGCATAAATGAACAATTAAACTTTGTTCACAAGGAAAGTTTTGTTCAGTGCAAATTTGTCATTTCTGCTGACATAACACATCTGTTCTTATTTTCATTAGGGAATACATGTTAATTAGGCATTTAAACACTATATGAAATCCAACCTCAGTGTAGCACTACAGAAAGATGCATACTTGGGGACCATTTCTGAGATGAGACCATTTCATAAGAAGTTTATGTACATGGTAGGATACTGTGCATTAGTTTTGCTTGTTTGGTTTAACTCGTTTTAATTTCCAGAGACTAAATTTAAGAAAAAATTATTCCATCAAAACGTAAATCTTAAAATGGCATTATTACTAAAACTTGATTTGGGGTCACTTTTATTTAATACTGTTCAACAGTGCACAAAAGCATATAAGGTGATTATAGTGTCTAGATTCTTCTAGAAGAAAATGTTAACATTGTTTTTCAGTGCAATGTATTAGCAGTTTCATTCTTGTCCTTAAACTATTTCAAATGAAAATGAACTTCTTAAAATATGCAAAATGCTTAATTGGAGTAAAATATTTGCTAATTCTGTTCTTTAAAATCATTGTATTTCACTGAAAAAAAATTAACTCATGGCAAAAGCCTTGCGAAAAGGTAAATGTGCTTTCTGCAAGAGGGGACACTTTTCTCTACCATGTTTTGGATGCTATAGCAGAACTGCCAGTAATATTTGAAGCCAATAATCAGAATATTAACTACAGTATGTACTTCACACTAGTCTGTTTTCTGTTGTTATAACAAAATACCTAAAGTACGGTACTTTATTTTAAAAAAGATTTAATTTGTTCCTATTTTAGGTGCTAAAATTTCAATATTAGTCCATTTTTCAAACCTCTGGTACAATGTACTGTGGATGTCTCACCAACATGATGGAGAAGCAGGAAGGTAAATGAGCATGTCAAAAGGACAGAAATCCAAGAGAAAAAACAAAAACAAACAGAAAAGTACAAGTATACAGACTTGCTCTTTTTATAATAATGTGCTTATAGTGATTTACCAAGATCCCTCAAAACCTTTTAATTCCTTGGTTACCAGTTACCAGATAACCTTTCCACTAGGCCCTGTGTTCCCCACCTCTCAACACTGCCACCGTGGAAACCAAGGTCCCGCATGAAAATTTGTGGGACAGCGCATGAAAATTTGTGGGACATGCTCAAAACATGTCCAAACCATAGAATTCAGGCCTCTACTTGAATTTCCTCCCGAGGTTAACACTTTCACATAGCACTACAGGCTTGGGGATATATTCCCCTTTCCTCTGACACTAGCTGATATTTATTGTAGACGGTGAGATGGTACTCCTTCACTTCATTAGTAATATGCTATTCTCATTACAGGCAATGGGTGTAAAAAAGTGAATACAACCCGTTTGGGGACATAATAAATACACACATATTTTAGTTTTCAAATTTACAATTACTTTTTAACCTAATGTGGATTCTTCAGAGCAATCTACTTCAGTTCTGAATCTTTGCTTCCCTTAAAAATCTGTAGTATTTCTTGTGTTTCAAATTGCAAATTTATATTCTGTCCACCTAAGGACTATACTCATCTAAATATTTTGTTCTCTTTTTACCTTCTACTTTTTTTTTTTTTTTCGGCACCAGGGATTGAACTCACGACCTTGCGCTTGCCAGGCAGGCGCTTAGGCCACTGAGCTAGATCCCCAGCCCTTTACCTTCTACTTCTATCTGTCAGTTCATTGTTGCTAATGAAAATAACTGACAATAGAGGTTGTTACTGTCAACGACATATTTGTTACATTCATTAATATTTTAAAATGTAGACTTTGACATCTCTTTACTTATTAAACATAATACAACTTTTCTTATAAAATAATATAAATTAAAATTCTGATGCTTTTTATCAAAATCAATCTATATTTTGGTCAGATGAATTCCAAGTTGTTTGTGTTGTCAAATCACTGAGTAAACTGAATATAAAGTCACTAAATACATTGATTTCAGTAAGGAATCATTAGAACTAGATTATGTTTTATAATAAATGGATTGCCAATCATAATACATAAGTGAAAGAATTCAAAGAAGCTTTCAGTGTAATATTAGATTTATGAAACATCTAAAATCATTCATTGGTTTTGTGACATAAAGTAATAAGAACACAATAACAAAAACATCTTTGCCATATAAATAACATTTATTGTACTAGCATGTATTTCTTCTCTATGGTGTACTACTGAATATTAGGAATGATTATTTGAATCAATGATAACATGACTACATGAATACTTTTAACTCAAATCAGTGTGTCTTAGTTTAGAGGGAATAGATAAATATGTTCCTAAAAGTAAAAGTCAAGAAAGAGACACTAGCACTTAATATGCACATGTCTGTGCAAGTTTTTTTTTCTTCCTAGGTTTTAAAAAAGTTCCTTAATGTATTTAATCCTCACTAAACCTAAATAATGAAAAATATTATGTTATAGATTAAGAAACTGAGGTGGTGAACTTACATACCTTGCTAATGTGATATAAGAAGTACAATTAGGAGTCAAATCAAGTAGTTCTAACACTATTTACACTACCCATAAATTAGTGGGGCTGTAGCTTTGCAACCATTATAAGGCCACTAACTTTTTTTTTGGTAAAAATTGAATGTGTATAACATTTGCTAAAATTTTTGTATGACTACTAGAAATTGCTTAGTTTCAGTATGATGAGTTTTACCATGGAAACTGAGACTATCAGTAAGAAAAATTCTTAAATATTATGTATTCTATCGCTTGCTTTTATACTGAAAAAACTGAAGTCTCTCCTTAATCAAATTTGCAACTTGCTAGAAACTACTATACCTTCTGATCACATAGCAGAAGTTAGGAAGTGCAATAAGATTTCAAAGGGCTAGTTTAGATGGGTGGCTTCTGGTTTATAGATGTCATTTGAAATTTTTTCCCACTCATTCAGTCTTTATGCACAAAGCCTAATAATTATGATACAGTTAAGACTTCTTTTCAATTAATTTATTATATTACAAAAGGAATTGGGAAAAAAGGCTCCTAAAGTATCACACAATACACTTAATCTCCTGGGAACCTGTCGGTTTAGGATAAATCTGAGTGGGACTTTTATCAAGTGTTTTAAATGGCCCCTTGGGAAACCAGGCTCAAGAGATTAGGTGTGATGGCTCCCAACAGCCTCAGGCAGAACCAGTTTATAGTACAATTTGCAAGTCTCTGTGAATTTGGTCATGCTGTTCATTGAACAGATGTTTGTTTGTAATGTTCCTGGAAACAAAGAAAGAGTTAACGTGAGTCTGCTAGGATGTGCTAGAAATGAGGGGCAAAAGTATTCCTAAAATGTATGTATTATCAACGAACAAATTTTGAGATTTCATACAGACATTTATTTAGAGATATTATCAAACACACACACACGCACACGCACACATATATATGTATGCATGTGTTTAGGAAGAAAAAAGGTTTTATGGAGGGTTTCACTGATGATTGTAACAGGTACTAATAAAAATTATTATAAAAGATAAATAATATTACTTTTAATAGGCAAAAACTAGTAAGATTAAAGATGCTTTTTATCAAAATTCTTTGGGACTAAGCAAAATGAGGGAAGTTTTTTAAAGGCTAAGCAATGAGCAGTATGAGAGATAGATACAACCCTAAAGTAATGACACCACCAATCATCACCCTATTTCATACAAAATCTTTGATATGAGGTACAAAAATGACAGGAGAAAACAGATATTGTTACAGGCAAATGAGTTAGATAGAAATATTACAGGCAGTCAGACAGGGCTGGGCCCTTGAAGGAACCAGTGCAGAAGACCAGATACCTTGCAACTGTGGAGGAGATAGATACCTCTGCTGTGGGTCAGACCTCAAGACAAAAGATCAAACAAATGCACCCACACCCTAAAGGATGGATATTCTAAATAGGTCTCTATCACCCTGAAGAAGCCAGGAGGAGTCCCTTAACCCAGCCCCCTACAGGCAAACCTCCTCTTCTGTATTCATGCCTACTTGCTACGTGATTCGCTTCCCAATTTGTGCCCAATTTAATATATTTTACCTGAGCAATTATACTCATGATCTTATTAATTGATCATAGTTCTATCCCACCTCATGCCCACCTTGAAATTTCCTATTTTTTCCCACCTTGGACCTCACTTTGTGGTTTTGATCTATAAAAGTCCCTAGAAAAGACAATCTTTGGCAACCCACTGGGGAGCCCCTTCTGTCTCTCTCAGACAGAAACTTTCTTTCTCTCAATAAACATATTCTGCTCTTAACCACCATTGTTCGTAAGATTTAGAGTACACAAACTCATGTAGGACATCGAGTAGGCTGGGAGTTTCTTTCCCCTATATCCATATCACTCCTTGTTACCCAGCCAGACTCAATATAAAAACAAAAAAGGAAGATTAAAATCTAAGATTAATGCATTGATTTTGCAACACATAGCAGGAAATCAAAAGGCACTTGTCAGTAATAACTTGTTTTTCTTCTCTTTGATGCATCATTACAGATATTAGGATTATGTGTATCAATACTATCACAGTGATGTGAAAATAGCAATAATAACTTTTAAATCTTTTGCACAAGGTTGACCTATTTGGATATATCAAAAAAAAAAAGAAAAAATTTTGCAAGTTATAAATATTAAAAAACAACTGGGGACTTATTAAATTATAATTTACACCCCACTTCTAGAGTGTAATGCAACAGATTATATAGGGCTCTGTAATTCCTCTTTTATAAGTTCTCCAAAAGAGGTTACAATAGCCAATTCACAGACTGTGATTTAGCAACATTTGTATAAGCTCTTTCCCATTTATATTAAGCTCAATTTCCATGAGGTAAATGAACTTAACTTTATGGATTATCTCTGACTGTAAATACAGAGAAATTCCCTGCACTTGACTATACTTTCTCATTACTATGTAAACTGTAGACAGTATGTCTCATACATCTATCATTTTCACTCAGAATCTAAGATACTATCTAAAAAATTAAGATCCTAACAAATCAACATGACTTGTTATATTTAGCGAAATGTTATCTTTTCCCTCAAATTATGATAAATGCATGAATAAAGCACTTTATGGGGCATAAAATGAATTTTGTCTGCTATGTGAAATTTCAGTTATCTTAACAAAAAGTAAAAATGATACAAGATACAAAAGATTTTAAGTGTATACATGCTGAGTCAAATTTTCTACCTTAATATATTTCAGCTATTTTTATTTCTTTCAAGAAGACACATAGAAGGGGAATCACTGGTTGCATAGAATTTCTATTTTTAGCCGGGTGTGGTCGCGCATGCCTGTAATCCCAGCACTCAGGAGGCTGAGACAGGAGGATTGTTGCGAGTTTGAGAACAGCCTGGGCTACAAAGTGAGCTCAAGGCCAGCCTGAACGGCATAGCGAGACCCTGTCTCAAAAAGACAAAAAAAATTTTTTTTTCTTTTAATTTTTTGAAGAATCTCCATGAAAATCGATGCACTATGAGACTATAATGTTATGTGAAATTAATTAGGTATACAAGCTTAAATATCTCATGGATTCTTTTATCTGAGAGACCCAAAATATAAATAAAGAGAAAAATAAAAGGCAGATAATAAGAAAAGAGATTATAGATCTTTTGCAAAAAGGAAGGGGACCAAGAGACAAAGAGAGCAGAAAGTCAGGGGAGGAGAAAGGGGTGAAAAAAATTAAAATGTGTCATGTATATGTGACAACTCCCCACGAGAAATGTAATCATTATGTACTACAAACATGTAGTAATAAAATTTAAAAACTCAAAGAAAATATTGACCTACTTCCTCTCCACTATAGTAAATATTCTCTAGTCACCTGCCTTTTTATCGGAGTTCTTCTTTCTCATTTTTAAGATAGAATAATATTTCAGAATTTAGATGACAAAACTTTGAAGAAAATCTCTCTATTGTTCCCTCAACCATATTGAGAAATACATTGTATTAGATTTATTTAGATAGTTTTCTTAATTAAGTATTAGAATTATAAAATCATCTAGGAGAATGTTTCTAGAGTAGGAACAACAATTTTAAACAACAGATTGTACACCATCAAGCTTCTTAGTTTTATATCATTAGAGACAAAATTGTTTTACTGTTTCTGGATGTGACATATGATTTGGTGACATATGTTTTTGTTTTGTGGCTCTTCTCAGGAATTGAGAATGTTTTCTCTAAAATGATTTCATTATTTTGAGTTCCCAAAATAACCATGGATTTTGATTTTTAGCCCTTCTACATTTCCTGAAGTTTTATTTAACTTAATTCAGTATTTTTTCCTGAGAAAATATCTATTTAGATTTAAAAAAAAGCAGCAGTCTACCAGTGACTCATTCTGGGAAGTGATTGGTGGAATCTATGAAGATAAAACATTTTTTCACTGAAATAGACAAAATTGTTCAGAAGCTGAGAAACATGCCTGTGATTATTACTTACTATTTGGAGATTTGTAACAGTGAATTCAGTCTACTCATTTCTTAAAGTCTTTCTGGCTAATTGTGACAATAGTAGATCTGAAAAAGCCTGTGGAGACCAGATCTTGCTTACATCACCATTGGGCTGACCATGGACATAATTAACAGTGAAGAGTTATGGTTGCAGTTGGCTAAAGGGATATAAATGTGATGGAAATAAAAATGGAGCTTCAACTCAGCGGTATGTCTTCATAAGTTTTAAAAATTTTTCTTTCATTTTTTAAAGACTACTCTAAATTTGGAAAATTATAACACCTGGAAGAGGTTTATGATAAATGTCACTGAATTATCAATCAAGGCCCTGACCAATGAGAGCATTTTAAAATTTCTTTTATTTTGCAGAAATAGTCTCCTTTATATTTTAGGCACATAATTCAATTGACAATGAACTGCTCAACTAAATTGTTTCTGTGGATTTTTTGATGATGTATTTCATAGACCAGTAGTCAGCGTGTTCTTACTAAAAATATTTAAAATAAAACCAAGATGCTCGTATCATAATCTGAAAAGTTTAATTAACAGAGCAAATCGAGATTGTAATAGAAAAACAAAAACAAACAAACAAGCAGAAAACACTGTGAAACTACAAATTACCCATCACCTAAAACTCATTAAAGTTTTTTTTTTTAAATTCTCAGTAAGTTTATCTTTATGTACTAAAAGTCTTTCATTTCCATTTTGAGTGTTAGAAATTAAGAAGCTCTCTTTTAAAACATGCGAAATGCTCAAGATCAAAACTTTAAAAATTCTTGTTTTCAGAATACATTCCAGGTTATCTCGGCTTTTCCTCAGATAGCCTGCCCTGTTTCCTCCAGTGTGTTCTTTTATCTTGCTTTTTCTCTTTTTACTGACCAGAGCTTGTTCTTCAGAGCCAGTTTCTTTCTTACACTTCACTTTTACTTTCTCAAATAAACTGTATAATTGCTTTAAAGAAAAAGAAAAAAAATACATTCCAAGAAGAAAATTGAACAGTCAAACTCTTTGTGAGATAATGAAACTTAAAAATCAGTAAGGCCTCATAATGTGTAAAGTTTTGTAAGAAACTCTGAAATATCAGGAAATTTTTCCTGATGTTTGCTATAAATTTTAAATTAGAACTAAGTGCATTTAGCATAACATCAAGTTGGCTTGCATAAAAAAGAAAAAGAAAAAAGAAAAGAAAAAGAAAAATTCGTTCTTGTAGATCTAAGGTTGGAATTAAATACATTTCTGCTTCTATGTAATAGATAAATTTAATATTAAGGTTGCCGTCATGCTTATCATTTGCTGCTTTCTTTCATTTGCTGCTTTCTTTCGTCAGTATTTTATATTTATGTAGGCCAGAGTTACCCATTTGAATGGGAGCATAAGCAAATGACATTCAGTGTATTAAAGGGAACAATAGAAAGCATGAAAGGTTTAAATATACTTTGATGCTAATAATTTCAAGAATGTTACATAAAAATTATGTCCTCCTTTGTTAAAATAATCCAAGTAGCATATTGGCATTTTAAATATTTTTATAAGGAAAATAAGTTTTATATTTTCAACTTTTACTTGACTAAAAATAGCCAGAAACTTCTTATTCTTTAGAAAACTAATGCTAAACCAAGACTGCTTTGAGAATGCATTAAACATTACAGAGGTTAATAAATGTCACATTACAATGGGGCAGTCAATATTTAATCATCTTCTTAGGCAAAGTCTATGTGTTCTAGCACATGGAAACAAGCTTTTAAAATACAAAAATTTTGTAATTATTTTAAAGCTACAATAAGTATATATTGAATGACTTGCAAAGCATAACAATTCTTTTATTTACTTATTTTATTTTTTATATAGTGTCTGGAATTGAGAACATTCAGCACCTTAGAAATTTTGAATTTCTGTAATCAGTAAACAATACTTTTTGTCTGAATTTATACATGCTTTCTAATTATATTTAATTTTATTTTTGTTCTATTTTAATATATGTTTGCTATATATAATAATTGTAATCATCTTGGTGATTAGTACTATATACATATATATTTCCATTTTAAGCATTATATATATCATCATGATCATTTTTATTCCCCTTTTCTTGTACCCCTATTCTTTTATTTTCTCCTTCAAATTCCTTTCTCATCAAGATATTCGCATTATGTTTAATAAAATGTTATTTGAGCCCAGCATGAGTTGAACAGTTTGCTTTCGGGAAAAGCTGTGGCAATCCTCAATTCCAAATACACACCTTATACAGTCATTTGCAGAAATGGAAGCAAAGAACTGAAACAACAGCATCATCAACACAGATTTTTGAATGTACACTGGGCTCTGAAAGCTTTCTCACAGAATTCGTTCCATTGACAAAAGAGCTGCAGATGGTAGGAAAAAAATTTCTCCTTCCATTTCTTCTTTCTTATTGCCAGAGGCAGATTGAGTATTCTGCTTTACCACCCAGAAAGACTAGGTTTGAGTCTCCTCCTAATTTGATTATTGACCCTGGTGGCCTTGAAATAGAGAATGGCACTAGCTAAGATAAATAGACTGGAGAAAGAACCAAACAGAAGCCTCACAGAAGTTAGCTAAGGAATGTAAATTTCCCCGAGACCCCAAGTTAAAGAGTGAGCAGGTTACTGGATCAGCCACAGTTGATTGATCGAGTAGATAAGTCACCCTGAGAATTCCAGAAAAGGAATTTAAGTGCCATTAGGTTAAACAAAGGCTTTAGGTTAAATACTTTATGTAAGAATTGGTTGTTTGTTTTCAGACCAATAAAAAAAAGTGCCTTTGACTTCTAAGAACCATTAACTCTGTTTTAGTCAGCCCTTTACTTCATCTTTTCCCATTAAGAATCTCCCAAAGCCAAACAGGGGATTAGTTTTGTCTTCAAGCTGCCATCAAGTTCCTTGAGCTTTTCCCTCTTTAAATTATTCATTGCTGCCCAGAAATCTCTCTAAAACATCCTAAAGGTACTCCTGATTTTTTTTTCTCAAACTGATGAAAAATTCAAGGGTTAGGTTAACATGATTTTGTTTTAAATCTCAAATTTTCAGAGCAAGAGAATCCTTCTATTCTGATTTTTAAGAGTGAAGAACGTGGTCATGATACCCTCCATACCCTCCAGAAGTTCACATCAGAGGATCTGGAGGAAGAAGAAAATGATATTTTGTTGCTATGTCGTTGTTGTTGATTTTTTTCTTTTTTCTTTTTTGATAAGCAGTTAAGTAAGCCTCTTTACCCTTAACTGAAGTGGCCAAAATGGAAGTTCATGAAGACCTCTACAGAAGATGCATGAAAAAATACCTTACTGGAGTAGGTTATTAATAAAGGTAATTTGAGTATGCTGATCTTGCGAAATTTCTTCACAGATGACACAAGAAGAAGGTGCTCCTAGTCCAGGCAGACCAAGAAACTTCCTAGGGCAACACAGGTAGTGACTGAGTTGACAAGAACACCAAATACAAGGTCCAGTGGGAACAATTACTTGAAATACTGCATATGGAATGGAAAGCATCTGCCGGGATTTAATTGTTTAATCATTTAATATTAGACTCCTTTCCTTGCTCTGGTTTGAAAATTCATGTGCGCAGATTTGATGGCTAAAGTGATTGTGTTGAAGGTGAGGTATTTGGGAAGAAATTAGATCATGAGGTCTCTTGAGGGGGATTAAGGCTCTTATTAAGGAGGCTTCACACATATTCAGACTTTATCACTTTCCTTTCCTTCCACCATGTGAGGACACAGCACTACTCCCGCTGGGAGTAACCAGCAATAAGGTACCAATCTCGGAAACCAAGAGCAGCCCTTGCCAAGCAACCAAACATGCCAGTGTCTGCTTATTGGGACTTTTCAGCCTCCAGAACTGTGAGAAATATTCTTCTGTTCTTTATAAATTATTCGGCCTCACACATTTTGTTAGACATTTCCTGTGCATAAGTTCATTAGTTTCCTATTGCTGCTATAACAAATGATCATAAAACTCATGATCATAAAACAATAGGAATTTATTATATTAGTATTCTGGAGGTCCTATGTCTTAAATTGATTTTATGGAGTTAAAATTGAGGTGTCAGCAAAATTGCGTTCCTTCTGGAATCTGTGGGAAGAATCCATTCCTTGCTTTTCCAAGCTTCTGAAGCCATCTGCTTTTATTGGTTATGACTGCTTCATTCTGAACTCAGCTTCCAACCTCACATTTCCATTTTGGCCCCTAATCTTCCTGCCTCTCTCTTATTAAGGACTCTCATGATGACATTGATCCCTAAAGGAAATTCAGTATAATCCCCCTTGTCCATCACAAGATCCTGCAATTAATCATATCTGCAAAGTACTTTTGCTATGAGTTTAACAGACTCACAGGTTTGGGGGACCAGGTTAAGCACATCCTGTAGGAATCATTATTTCATTCACTATCTATAGTATTCAATCACTCATTGATGGCAGGATAAAAAGCATGAATTTGAAAAGAAAATGTTTCATCATGATTTTGCTGTTCAAGCATCACCTCATTATAGGATAACATTTTGATCATATTGTCTCAAATACAATGAGAGATGGAGATTTTGTAAGAATATAGTCAGTTACCAAGCAAACCAGTTCCAACTAACAGGGAAGTAAGAACTCATAAATAATTCATTCTTGTAGTTGCTTTGACTCACATAAAGAGCATTCAAAAAACTTAACCTTATATTTCACAGATTCAGTAAAAAAGAAATGAAAGGTTTACACAGTTCACAAATACATATCCAAGTGTTTAATAGAATAAAAATTTAACCAGAACAATTACATGTATGAAGCATTATTCAAAAAAGTTTGCCCTTTCTCTGAAATCAGAAATTAGTAGCACTGTTTAACAGAATGTTAAGTCTAGGATAACCAAACTATACATTTGTGACCTTAGTGTTCTAAAGCATTAATAAATGGATTTCTAAAGGATATTATTTTTAATAAACACTGAAATTTTTTGGGAAAAAGTCATATATTTTCTTCTAAAACTTAGGTTGTATTTTCAATATAGAACCCTAACATTCTTTTCATTTTCCAAAGTTAAAATTGGACAAATATTTTCTACATAAACAAGGACTATGAAATATTCTTATTTTAATAGTATTTGAGTTTAGAAAGTCTAATAGCAGTAGCACTGAACAAGAAATGTGATCATTAAGTATCGCTACAAAAACCAGTTTAAAGGTGATTTGAGTTTCTTGCAACACCCTGGTTCTTGCATCAAAAGATGCAAGTCTGAAACATTGGCAAATCACACAATCCTGAATTAGCTTTTCTTTTGGTGTACTATACTGTGAGACCTGTTAGACCATACAAAACCTAATTCATTTTGTATCCTGTGTTTCAAGGTTATAAAATTTATGGGACACTATGCAACCAAGAGAGAAAAAATAAATAACTATTTTAAAACTATGGGGTTACAGGCTTAAACTCTCATTTGTGCTTTGTCTCTTCCAAAGTCCTATGACATGTACTAGGTTTTCTATACATGACTTGCAGTCTTATAAATATGCTATTTTAGTTGACTGTTGCTGTCATAACAAACTGCCATCATTTGAGGGGTATAAAAAATAGACATTTATTTGTTCATAGTTCTGGATCCTTGGAGACCAGGATCATGGTGACAAAGCAGTCAACTCTCTTCATGGTTTGTAGACAGCTTGTCTTCTTGGTGTGTGCTTATGTGTGTGTGTGTGTGTGTGTGTGTATGTGTTTGTTTTGTAGTTTTTGATTTTTTTCCAGTACATGTGGAAGCAGAGATACCTCTTTTCCTCTTTTTATAAGGCTACTGGCCCTATCCCATTAGAATCTTTACCCTATGATGTCATTAACTGTAATTACGTCTAAAAGTCCTAAGTACAGTCCTGCTGAGGCGTAGGTGTTCCACGTAAGAATTTGGAGAGAAACCATTCATTCCTTACTATTCAACACCCATGACTCAATGCAGACTTTTATGGAAAAGAAAAAAACTCCTCAATTTAAGAAGCTGTGAAGGAACATTGTACAAATGAATATAGGCATAAGAAACATTTTTATCACTGGTTGATAATTGCTACAGCATGTTTAATAATTGTGGGGTTTTTTCGGAGGGGTAGGATGACCTTCTTAAGTAGCAAGTCTTTTTTTTTTTTTTTTTTTTTTTGCGGCACCAGGGGTTGAACTCACGACCTTGCGCTTGCCAGGCAGGCGCTTAGATCGCTGAGCTAGATCCCCAGCCCTGGTGTTTTTGAGACAGGGTCTCACTATGCCGTTCAGGCTAGCCTTCAGCTCACTTTGTAGCCCAGGCTGGTCTTGAACTCACAACGATCCACCTGTCTCAGCCTCCCAAGTGCTGGGATTACAGGCGTGAGCCACCACGCCTGGCTTAAGTAGCAAGTCTTAAATAAATGAAAATAAACCAATATTTTCCACAAAGGAGATTTGTTTGCTAGTTTTTCTTTGCAAGTAGTGATTGACATGTAACCAAGAATAAAAACATCCGCATCTCCTCAACTAATTTTATTCTTTTAATTCCAAATGGCACGTAAATGGTTACAGTTGCAAGAATTTAGGATACCTTTAAACACTTTCTGTGGAACAAAGTACAAAATGAAATATATATGATCTGTTCATTATTTTATATTCAGCAACACTCAGAACATTGCTACAGTTTAATACTGACAAAAAATCCGAGCTAAATCTGATATTAAAAATTGCACAGGACCCTCCCCCACACTCAGAAGACCTCAGAGTCTATGGGAGCTTCATACACCCTCTCCAGCAGCTGGTGAGAGCATCAGCTGCCTGCAGTACCTGGGTGGGCTGGTGGGAGCCTTGGTGACCTTCCCTCCACCCAGAGGACCTTGGTAGGCCAGTAAGAGTACAGCAACTTCTCCCCCAAGAAGAGGACCTCAGTGGGTTGGCAGGAGACTTGCTGAAATCTTCCCCAACATGGAGGACCTTCGCAATCTAGTGAGAATGTAAATGAGTCCTTCTTCCATACAGAGAACACTGGGTGGCCTCATGAAAGAGCTGGTGAGGCCTCCTGCTACCCAGAGGAACTAGACTTGGTCTGTGAGACCCCCAGTGACACAGTAGAGTCTCAGTTAGGGTGTACACCATGGCCAGGTGCATCTGGCAACCTGGAACAGTCTGAAGCCACAGTAACATGAGTGAAGGATTGGTTCACAACAATACTCTGAGGCTAGTCAGCCTAGGAAGAATATAGACTCAACCTAGTGACCCAGCAGAAGGAATTCAGGTGACTGGCCACTCCCCTACACTGTAGGACCCAGCA